>JAJHZJ010000302.1:2682012-2851003 GCA_023548195.1 Bettongia penicillata ogilbyi | reverse complement strand
AAATCATCTCAATAAATTATATCATCTCAATAAATGATGTAATGAAATTTTAAATGAATTTTTAAAATAAATAATTTAGATGCATTATGCTGAACTTATCAAAAAAATATGATGTTTCTGCTTTGTACAAAATAGCACTCCTTGCATAGTCACCAAAACAGCTAAGTCAATCAACCAATCTCTCAATCAATTATTTAACTGAACTGACCATTTGAGAATTGGTTGAATAAATCTGGAATGTTTTGACTGGGGAATGTAAAATCTTGAGTGATATAAGAGCTATCCTTAAGTAGTTGAAGGGCTAGACTACAGAACTGGGATGAGATTTATTTCACTTCTCCAGAGAGCCTAAGAAAAATAAGTAAACTTTATAGAAGTTGATCTAGGTTTCCTAGAAAGAAAAATATCCTAACATTTAGAATTATCTCAAAGCAGAATGGAGTTAAAAGCTTTCTCCCAACTCAACGTCTTTGGGTAAAGGCTAAATGATATTTTTTTAAAGTATGTTCTCAAGGAAATATGTGTTCAAGTATGGATATCTCAAATTTTTTTCCCCCAGATCTGTGATACTCTGGTCTTGAACTCAATAGCCCTACTTAACAACCAAACTGAAATATATCATGTATGTCATAGATAAAGTTAGAAGGGGTCAAATGGTCTTTACACATAAAGAAAATGAGACTCAGAGGTTAAATAATTTCAAGAAGATCGGGCAGATAGTGAGGGACAGAGCTAGAATTTAAACTCAGGTCTTTAACACCAAATCCAACATTCTGTCCATTAAAGGATGCTCCCTCTAAGTAGAGAAGTAAAACAATTATTCAGTCTGTAAACAAATATTTTCCTTTGAAAGAGCAAGGCAATTGAAGCCAAAGAGGTTTTTTGTAGGGCTTTTTTTTTCTCTCTGAATTATTTTGATAAATAGTGCTTTACTACAAAGAACAAAAAAGTTGTTATTTATTTATTTGTAGCTAAGAAACAATTTTTATTAAAGCATCAAGCCAAATTATAATGATACTGTGAAGAAAGAAATTTGTGGAATAGGAAGTATGATATGTGTATATGTTTTATGATAGCTATATGTGTGTGTTTAGATATGTATATAGATATATGTACATACATAGCATATATAGTGAGAGTAATCTGTATTATTTGTTATATAGGGTATTTGGGGTGTTCAAGAAGGACTGGTATGAGGGCTTGTTGAGCCCTTTTTCAGGCCTGCTCATTCACCATTGGTGTCTACCTGGCATTCAACTCTCATATTTGGCTCCAAGAGGCTAGAGCATGTGCAGTGGCCAAACCCCAGTAAGTTGTCTTGGCAGATGGGCTAAACGAGATTGAGGGTAACCAACAGGCCTCAAATTCATTGGTAAGTTAGAGGAACTCTGCCCCAATCATGTGAAAACTTCCTCTGACAGAAGTGTTTGTTTGGCCAGAAGAGATTCTGGGTAGCAGCTAAGGCCCCCCCTCCCCACCAACTTCGAAAACCTAGATGTCTATGCTTATCTCTCCGGTAACTATGCATACATAGTCAGACAGTTGGATCTGTCTGTTGATCTGTGATATATGTATTGCTGATGGTAAGACATTTGGAAGCCCTGTCTATTGGTTGATCTTTGTTCACCTCTGTCTGCATTTTCTCTGAAGTTCAGGGTGCTTACTTTTTCCCCTAAACTAAGTGAATGATGTATATGCTTGATTAAAGTGATTGTTAACCCCCCTCAAAAGTCACTTTCCTTTTAGAAAAGCATATCTAAGAATATGTACAACAGGTCCTCCTGTGTATGCTGGGGTCCTGGCTATTACAAATGTGTAGATGAGAACAATTTGTTGTAATGTCCATGAAGGTGACTGAAGAAGGTGTTGTGGGTCAGATATTAAAGACACCAACATCATCCACTGCATATTGGCCCATCACCAGTTGTCCTGATTTTTGTCTAGCCACTGGACTTCAATGATTCAGGAAGATAAAGTGAGGCAGAGGATTTCGTGCAACTCTGCCTCACTTAAATCCAATTCACTCACAAGTCCAGATGTTATCCCAAAATGTCATTGGTCTTCTTTGAAAAAGGATAAACAATAACAATTAGCTATATATACATATGTTTATATATATGTACACATATACATATACACACATATACATATGTGTGTATATATACGTGTGTATGTGTGTATGCATATATATATATATATATATATGTATCGTAAACTATCTTTAAAGTTGCTATTTGTTAAACAATAGTACACTGCCTCAGGAAGACAATGTCCCTTAAGAGTATAATTAGGAAGGCAAATGCTATGATTCTATAAATGAAATTCACTAATGTCATAAATTGGGATTCTGTTCCCTATATCACTTGATGATATAAATATGACCTGATTTAAGCAACTGTAAAAGGGTCCCTATCACACATTAGGATTAGGAGAGAGCACCAGGAAAATATACTTCATAAACCAGATTACAAAGAAAAGCCTGGTCAAGGGGAGCAAAAATTGCTCACTTATGATGTGAAACTTATGGAGTTTAGGATCTGTTAGAACGTAAATTCACTGAGGTCTAGGATTATTTTTATTTTAGCCTTTTTATCTCTAGTATATACCACAATGTTTACAAATAGTAAGTAATTTATTGTTGAATTTGTTGAATTGTTGAATTGAATTGAATACAGTAAGAGCTGGATTTTGCAAGGTAAATTACAAAATGCATGATGACAGCAGAAATATAAAGACTTCATTGGGCAAGAATAGGACAGTTCACTCTAATGTCTACTAGATGACTGAGCTGGGAAGAAACACCCTCTCTAATTAAGCTAGTGCTTAAGGTAGGGAAAGGGATTAGGAAGTAATTCTGGTGGAATAGGAAAGAATTTGGCATGAGTAAGGGGAGTAGAATTATGAGTCTGTAAAAGAATTCAGAGAGATGATGCCTATGGATCAATCCCAACATACAGAAACTGAGAAGGTGCTGACCACAGTCGCATTCCATCAGTGGCACACAATCATTGATCTTACCTCCCAGTTAGCAAGACTAAATATTAAAAATAGAAAGCCATCAAAATGTATCCTTCCTCCACCTGCTAGAAACCACACAGTCTTACTTTGTCCTGGTGGTTGTCTTCTCCTTATGGACTAAATTATATTAAAAAGTTTATTTGAGGGAAAATTTCATACTGTTTTCCCCAGATTCATGGTTTGTGTAGGGTAAAGGGAAGACTGGGACATTTTGTTTCTGCTTTTCAATGGTCAAGGTGGTGGATGGTATTGAGAGGATAGCTTAGGCCAGGTTCTCCTTCTGGCCAGTTGCTGGCAGTTATGGATGGTACAAATACTGTCCAATAGAAACTCAGAACTACATCTCACTTGAACTGCTTGTCTTGGAAGCAGCCCACTTTTTTGTTGCTAGCTGAGGCAGTTGTAACAGTAACATACAAATTAAATAGCCAGAAAATAAATGAAAAACATAAAATAAGGGCAACAAGTGTGGAAAAATCTTTCATACTCTCAAAATCCTGCACACCTACTCTTTTCTAGTTAGTTTCTGTTATCCAGGTTAGGAAGACTTGAAGTACATACATTTTAAAATTTTGAGGATCTGGGAAAGATAATGTGGTATTATGGACAAAGAACTGGCCTTGGAGCCAGGAAACCCTGAGGTCAACTCCATCTGTAGACATGCTGGCCTTGTAACCCTGGGCAAGTCATTTAAACTTTAAGAAACTCTAAGACTATATCTAGGCACATCACTTAACATTTTAGAGCTCTAGGAAATGAGCTCAGGTGATAAATTCCGAAGGAGGAGCCAATCTGAATCAGCAGACAGAAATTTCTTCTTCAGTTAGTCCTGTGTATCATTGAAATCAACAATCCGTTCTCTATTCTCTAAAAATACTGCTTCTACATTCAAGCAGAAAGACTTATTCTCTTCATTTCCCAATTAAATTTGAAATATATTTTAAATTTATGTAAGGTATACATGTACAAGGTCTCAACATTTTGGATAACAAACAAAATCATACAAAATCTGTTAATATTCTTTGGGGGAAAACAGAATGAAAGATAGTTCCTTTGTAGCACTTAGGTGGATTTTCAAAATTAAAAACATGGAGAAAGAAAAATTAAAGACACTTTTTTTGCAGCCAAAGGCAGCATAGATCTAAACATTCTGACATTTCATAAGGACTCCAGGTTTTGATAAACAAATCAAATTAGGTAAACATTTTCATATATTATAAACTTGTCATTCTAGGAATTTTCACTTAAAAGCACTAGCATTTTTTCTTAGCAATTTAATTGAGAGTATTTATTTTTGTGATAATCCAAGTCTTCTCTCTATGGCTGAAAAATTTTTATTGTTGCTTTTTGATAATCATAGTCATGGGGGAGGAGAAGAGGGAAACTTCCCTAAGCCTCCAGACTAGATTCATTTTATTAACAAAATAAATAGATAAATAAGTTGGGTGGCAGGGGAACACCAAAGGTGGATGAGCAGCCCTGAAAAAGGCTCAGCAAACCCTCACATAAGAGTTGCTAGTTTTCCTCAAACCCTTCATACACCACAAGACCATCATTAGGGGTCGTGTGTGAATATCTAGATTATGTTCTATTTTCTCTCCCCTTCCTAATGTCCTCTCCCCTACTTACATGACAAGGAGCCCTGACTCTTCATCAGGATCAGAAATTTCAAGTTGAAATTAACCTTCAAGATCATCTAGTCATAGACTTAGAGATTCAAGAAACATCCCTGCTATGCAGTCTAACCGCTTTTTTTTTTTTAACATATCAAGTGATTAACAGCCAAAAAACTTAAATGATTTGCTTAAAGTAAACCAGTAAACAGGGACAGAGTTAGAAACTGAACCTAAATCCCAGATTCTGAATCCAGATTCTTCCTCATTATAACACACTGCCTCCTTGATAATGACTTCAAGTTTTGAAAAAAATATCTAAAGGTTGAGTTCAGATGTTGTTAATTCCATGATTATCTCCCTAATCATTTTCTTTCTTAAACCCCCACCATCACAACTGGAATGTTTCCCTACTGAAATTCCTCAGAATGTTAGTTTTTTTCTTCCTAAATACTTATCATATTCCAGTGTAGATAACAATTTCTCGGTATCCATCATCACAATAATAGTATAAGTCTCATGTGTACATGATGCTACAATGTCTGAATTAAAAGCAAAAATATACACCTAATTTTTCAGCAGTTTCCATAATACCAAAAACCTGTATTTATGGAAAAAGCTGTGGTGTTGGCCAAACAACTATGTTGTTTTTTAAGGCAAATTTTTCATTCCATTTACTTTTGTGATCAGTCTATAAACAAAGTTATTAAATACTTATTTTGTGTGAGACGTTATTTAAGGCTTTAGTGATACAAAAACAAAACAACCCAGTCCTACCCGGAGGAATCTTACCTTGTATGGAGGGAAACAGCATGTGCAGATAGGTAAATATGACCTATGCTAAAGTACAAAGTAATTTCCATGGTGGAGGGAAATATCATTCACTTGGATATTTAGAAAGAGTAACTATGTTTTAGAAAAAAATTCTCTTTTCAGTTGAATTTTCAGTGCTGTTTACTTGAAAAATCAATCATTTAATAATCATTTATTGGGCAATTAAGTATAAGACATTATGGTTGGTGAGAGAATAGAATTTTAAACAAAGTATTATTTTCATCCTCCAGAGACTTATGAGCTACAAATTGATAACAACTTAGAATTCTTCAGCTGCGCTGGAATGTGACTTTTATCAACCCTCTTAACCTCTGGGTGTTTTATCTGCTAAAAAAAAAAAAAAAAAAGGTGGTAAAATGTACTGTCTTCCAAGGGCTATTATGAGCTCTTATTAATTAATGTTTGTAGAGCATTCTGAGGTTCCATTTGAATGGTGGGTACATCAATTCAAAGTATCATTGTACTTCTTAAGAATTAAACTGTTATGTGCTCTAGGGACTCAAGCTAAGCCTTTCATCTACTGATACTGCATTTAGCTGTTTGTTTTTTTAAACTTAGGATAGTTGGAGCGATCTTAATAAAATACCTTAGCTCCCAATAGAATAGAGAATTGTAAACAGCTCTTATTTCCTAAGATCTAACAGAAGCTGTATTTTGTAAGAATGTTGATGATCAAGTTCAAAACCAATCTGCTTCAATAAAATGTTAAAAAGAGGATGGAACCAAGTTCTGAAGTCTACTTCTCTCACTCTTAGGTTTCTCAAGTGACCCTGACATAGCCAGTCTGTTGTTAATTTGCCAGCTAAAGAGGACATCCAGGCAAGGAATGGTTCATACTCCCCTCATCCAGCACAAGCTTTACTAGCAGAATTATTTTCTTCAGTACAATAAATTGTATTTAAATTGAGAAAGGTAGATTTCATTTTAGGAAACTTTAAAATTCACAAGCAGTTCCCTCTCACTAGTACTTAATTTTCCATTTGAAAAAGACCATACATACAATGTTTTGACTAGAAAAAAGAAATTGTTTATATATGAGAATTGCCCTACAAAGTAGTCATCCCTACAAATCAGCTATTTAAAACATAGGAAAAAGCCAAGATGGTAAATTTTCTATAGGTCTGACATGGCTTTTCATTTACATCCAGGTACATTTTGGCAAAAAAGAAATATTGAACAACTTGCTCTGTACTAATTGTTCTGCAGATATTTAAGGGATATCATATCCAGAATAGGCATTTTATATAGTAGAGAAGATTACTATGAGGAAAATTAGTATAGCAACAATGAAACATGATTTTTTTCTGTTTCAGTGTGAAATTTCTATTAAGAAATCATGTTGAAAATATTTATTTGGAGAGGATTCTGGGAAGATGACAGAGGAGGTCAGAGAATTCCAAGCTCTCCAGATTTTCCCCTGAAAATAAGACAAAATCATGCCTCAGGGCAAACATTAATGTAGTAAAAATAAGCAAGAGTTGGTACAGAACAGTGGTGCTCCTGGGACAACTAGGAGAAGATGTGAAGAAAAATCCTAGGACTGAGGTTTTGTCCCTGTGAAGATTAGACACTTCCAGGCTAGTTCCATGGAAACAGCAAGCAGCAAGCCCTGGGGCTAGCTGGATTGGGAGGCAGCCTCAGCCAGAGTCACAGAAATTTTCACCTCCCAGACAGTGTGGGAGCCAGACATCTGAGCAGGGAAGATTGAGAGGGAAGCTGTGCTGATAAGAGATGCCAGACCCAACTGCTCTCCTAAGATGTAGCCCCAGCCAAGAAGGAACCAGCAATGCCTGGTTGAGTGCAGAGGTACTGGGGTAGTAGCTAGCTGTGGACATTTACAGAATGGAGGAGTTCTTGGTTTTGGTTCTAGGCTAGAGGGGAGAACTGAAGAAGGATCAGAGGCCAGAGAGCTAGGTGCAATATTAATGATTAATGTAATGTTAATTGGAGTTAAAAGATCTTCCCCACCCATTGATAGACCTCAGGTAGAACCATTAAGGGAAGTTTGATTAGGGGAGGCTTGTGTTGTAGGAAGGCCAACACTTCTTGTTAATTGGTAATGAGGCACTAGGTCATGAGGGTAGTTACGTGTCTGTGTGTGTGTGTGTGTGTGTGTGTATGTATACTGAGGTTTTGCGTCAGGGCCTTACTCTTTGGAAGAAGGTTTGTATACCGCATGAAACTCTGGGTATCTGTTAAGGAGCTGCCCCCACCCCCTCACTCTCAGCTTTGAAAATCCAGATGCTGGTGCTTCTCCTATGGTAACTATGTTTGCATGTAATGGTCAGACAATTAGATCTGTCTGTTGATCTGTGATGTATGTATTGCTTATGGTCAGACAGAAACTGTCTGTTGGTCTTTATTTCGATGCTTGTATTTTCTCTGTTGATACATGTAATTAAAGAAGATTGTTGACCCCTCAAAAGTTGCTTTCCTTTTAGAAAAGCAGACCTAAGAACCTGTGCTAGCAGGCCATCCTGGATGTTTTTGCTGCTACACCAGGGCTACAGGTGATACAAAAACAAGCTGCTACAAATATAAAAAATGAGTAGACAAAGAAAAAGGAATCCAACTACAGAAAGTTACTATGGGCATAGAGAATATTGGGGTTCCTCCAGAGGAGTATACTAAAGAAAAAAAGTCTTTCCTATCCCAAAGAGTAATGTCAAATGGTCACCTTCCCAAAAAAAGAACTTAAAAAAAAATAAGAACAATCCAAGAAAAACAAGAAGATTATGAAAAGAAAGTCAACCAACTGGAAAAGGAGATCCAGAATATTAACGAAGAATTAAATTTACATTAAAATTACAACTGGGCAAGGGGAATACAGCAAGGTTATAAGAAGTAATAAAACAAAATAAAGAAAAAAATCAAATAGAATGTGAAATACCTCATAGGAAAACCAACTGATCTGGATAACAAATCAAGAAGAGAAAACATAAGAATAATTGGACTACCTGAAAGCTATGATCAGAAAAAGACACTTGATACAATAATACAAGAAATAATTTTTAAAAATTGTCCTGAAGTGTTAGAACAGGAAGGGAAAGTAAAAATTGAAAAAAAGTCCACAAATAACCACCTGAAAGATATCCTATGAGGAAAACCTAAAGGAATATCATAGTTTAATTTTGACAACTCAAGCACAGGGAGAAAATACTACAAGTAACAAGGAAAAAAATGCAAATATGATGGAACTACAATAGAATCACACAAAATCAAGCAGCGATGATACTAAAATAGGCTATAGATCTTGAAACATTATACTCAAAGAAGAAAAGAACTGGGTTTGTGACTGAAAATATCATACCCAACAAAGTTAAGCACAATGCTGAATGAAAAAATAATGGACATTCAATGAATTGTCAGACTTTCAGCATTTTGTTGCAAAAAAGTCTGACCTTAATAGAAAATGTGGCATACAAGATCCAAAAGAAAATAATGTGCACATCAAAGACTAATTACAAAGTACTCAATAAGGACAGACTGTTTCCTTTTTAAATGAGGATATATAAAATGTATGTCTAAGATTTTTATTTGTAATTGGTTAGTTCAAAAGAATGATTGGGTATACCTGAGTATGAAGTGATTCTAAAAAGTAAAAGCACTTGGCAAAAGGTAAAAAGAGTAATTGCATTATATGAATAAGGTGTGAGAGGAAGAAGTGACACAGAAGAATTAGAGGAGGGAGGAGGGCTGGTAGTTCTGGAACCTACTCTTATCGGGAATGAGTTAAAGAGGGGAAAATACATATATCTAGAAGGGTATGAATGCTTCTAAATTCAAAAATAAATTAAAGGTTAAGGGGATAGGGAGGGAGGAGACAATAAGGTAGAAACTTTTAGAAGGAACCCAACTTACACCAATTAAAGAGTTAAAAGGAGAATCATATGTACCTTTAAGGGGATAAAAGTCTTTTAAATTTATAAGCAAATAAGAGAGTGAGGGATTAGGATAAGAGGGTGCTATGGAAGTGTGTCTAGATTAATGGGAAGAGGATAAAGAGGGAATAACATACACAGTTGTAAGGCTATAAAGGTCTTGTAAATTCAGATAGAAACAAGAGAGTGAGGAGAAAGAGTGCGGGGAGGATAACGGAGGGATATTTGAGGGGGTAAGTTCAGTAATAGGAGCACAAGGCAGCATGTAGAAGGAAAGTAAAGGAGTCAGGAGGGATAGGAAATAAGAGATACACATAAACACAAAATAAAGATCAGTAGCAGAATTTATTAGAAAAAAAGCAGGGGTAGTAACTTTGGTGTCAAAGTTAAAGCTAAAATAGATTCAATCGGGGGGCGGAGCCAAGATGGCGGAGTAGAAGGACGCACATTTACGAACTCCGAGCCCACAACCCATGGAATTGAGGTAAAAGGAGATCCCCATAAATTCTGAATCTCTGCAGGGGGTGCATAAACATAGGGGAAGAGATTTCCGTTCCACTGAACCCTGGAGAGCCGTCCCCGGGGTTCATGGCACTCCGGAAAGCGGACCCCACCCCCACCCCTGGCCGCGGGCCCAGAGAAGCTGACCCGAGCAGACTTCAGAGAGGAAAGCTCCGGGGGAAGCTCCGGCAGCCGGGAAAGTCCCTCCGCCCACAGAAGCTACAGGTCAGTAAGAAAGAAGGCTGCGATAGGGGAAGGGAGCGGAGCGTCTCCGGCCCCCTCGGGAGGAAGCGGCGGCGGCAGAGGTGGGCGGGCAGCTGAGGCGGCAACGGCCCGGGACTCAGGAGTCCCCCAGCAGCAGGTAGGATCTTCAATACTGAAGGTCTTTCCAACCTGAGGGAGCTGAGCAGGGGAGACTGCCCTGCCCCCACCCTGCTCTACTGCTGAATGCCTCTGAATAAAACCCCCAAGGGAGCTGAACATAGGAGGCAGGGCCCCCCCACCCCGCCCCCCACCCGTTCCGTTCCTGAAAGTCTCTGCAGAAAGCCCCTGAGGGCCCAAGCTTAGAAGGCGGCCCTGCCCCCACCCCTGCGCCAGAACTAAAGCTTGCCGCCGGAAAGCGCATTTGAATCTCAGAGGCCAAGCACTAGCTGGGCAGATCCAGGCGGGGGTGGAAAGGAATCTCAGAAGTCAAGTAACTGGCTGGGAAAATGCCTAGAAAGGGGAAGAAAAATAAGACTTTAGAGAGTTTTTTTCCAACAAATGCAAATGATCCCGACCTTCAGAAAGCGCATTTGAATCTCAGAGGCCAAGCACTAGCTGGGCGGATCCAGGCGGGGGTGGAAAGGAATCTCAGAAGTCAAGTAACTGGCTGGGAAAATGCCTAGAAAGGGGAAGAAAAATAAGACTTTAGAGAGTTTTTTCCAACAAATGCAAATGATCCCGACCTTCGGATCTGATGGGGAGGACGAGAATGTATTTTTCCCATCAGGGAAAGATGTGGAGGGCGGGGCCTCAGTACCCCAGACACCCCAGGGGGGTGTTGGGTGGGCTTAGGCCTTGGAAGAGCTTAAAAAGGATTTTGAAAAGCAAGTTAGACAGGGGAAGAGAAATGTCAGAGATGCAACAAAAGTATGAAAAACAGGTCAATACCTTGGTAAAGGAGACCCAAAAAAATGCTGAGGAAATTAACACCTTGAAAAATAGGCTCACTCAATTGGCAAAAGAGGTTCAAAAAGCCAATGAGGAGAAGAATGCATTCAAAAGCAGAATGAGCCAAATGGAAAAAGAGGCTCAAAAGCTCACTGAATTTAATAGTTCTCTCAAAATTAGAATGGAACAGATGGAGTCTAATGACTTTATGAGAAACCAAGAAATCACCAAACAAAACCAAAAGAACAATAAAATGGAAGAGAATGTGAAATATCTCATGGGAAAAACAACTGACCTGGAAAATAGATCAAGGAGAGACAACTTAAAAATTATGGGACTACCTGAAAGCCATGATCAAAAAAAGAGCTTAGACATCGCCTTGCATGAAATTATCAAGGAAAACTGCCCTGACATTCTAGGACCAGAGGGCAAAATAAGTATTGAAAGAATCCATCAATCACCACCTGAAAGAGATCCAAAAAGAGAAACTCCTAGGAACATTGTGGCCAAATTCCAGAACTCCCAGCTCAAGGAAAAAATCTTGCAAGCAGCTAGAAAGAAACAATTCCAGTACTGTGGAAATACAATCAGGATAACCCAAGATCTAGCAGCTTCTACATTAAGGGATCGAAGGGCGTGGAATAGGATATTCCAGAAGGCAAAGGAACTAGGACTGAAACCAAGAATCACCTACCCAGCTAAACTGAGTATAATACTTCAAGGGAAAATATGGTCTTTCAATGAAACAGAGGACTTTCAATCATTCTTAATGAAAAGACCAGAGCTGAAAAGAAAATTTGACTTTCAAACACAAGAATGAGAGGAAGCATGCAAAAGTAAACAGCAAGGAGAAGTATTAAGGGACTTACCAGAAATGAACTGTTTGCATTCATACAGGGAAGGACAATATTTCTAACTCGTAAAACTTTTCAGTATCTGGGTGGTTGGTGGGACCACACATACACATGTACACACATGCACACACATACACACATGCATTCACATGCAGAGACAGAGAGCACAGATTGAACTGAATAGGATGGGACCATACCTTAAAAGAAATTAAGGTAAATGGTGAGAGAGAAATGTAGTGAGAGGAAAGAGGGGGAAATGGAAGGGGGTAACTATATGTCATATAAGAGGCAAGTAGGAGATGTTTTTAGTGGAGGGAAAAAGGAGAGCTGAGGAAAAAAACAAACAAACAAACAAACAAACAAAAGTTTACCCTCATCACATTTGACTAAATGAAGGAGTGAAATGCACACTCATTTTGGTATGAAATCCTATCTTACAGTATAAGAAAGCAGGGGAGAAGGAGATATTGCAAGGGGGGGATGATGGAAGGGAGGGCAAAGGGAGGAGGGAGTAATTGAAAATCAACACTTGGGGAGGGACAGGATCAAAGGACAGAAGAGAAACAATGAGGGGCAGGTTAGGAGGGATGGCAATTCAGTTAGTCTTACACAACACGACTATCAGGAAGGTCATTTGCAAAGCTACACAGATATGGCCTATAATGAATTGCCTGCCATACCAAAGGGAATAGGTGGGGAGGGAGGGATGGGGAGAGTTTGGAACTCAAAGTTTTAGGAACAATTGTTTAGTATTGTTGTTGCAACTAGGAAAGAAGACATACAGTTAATGAGGAATAGAAAGTCATCTGGCCCTACAGGAGAAAAGAGAAGATAGAGACAAGGGAAGGGAGGGATGACAGAAGAGAGGACAGATTGGAGATAGGGAAAATTAGATTGCTTGGGGTATTGGGGTGGGGGGAGGGGATAAAAGGGGAGAAAATTTGGAACCCAAAAATTTGTGAAAATGAATGTAAAAAGCTAAATAAATAAATAAATTTAAAAAAAATAATAAAAAAAATAAAATAAAATAGATTCAATCCAAAGAGAAAAAGAGGGACACTACAGCATACATGAGACATATTTATCAACATTGTTTTAGATGATTTAAAATAGCTAGACAGTATAAAGTTGGAAAACTGCTGAGTGTAGGAAATCATATGTTGGTGAACTTAGGAAACCATGGAAAAACTTGAATTTATAAAGGAAAATGTTATCCACCCTCAGAGAACAGAGGAAAAACAAGTATAACAAGTACAGTATGGTCTTACATTGATGCATATTTTATGATTATTGTTATCTAAGTATATACATGGGTGTGGATGTGTATGTATACACATATATATGTGTGTGTAAGTCTAGGTATATGTTTGTATATGTATATATCTGTGTGGGTACATACACACATATATATGCATGAATACATACATATATATCAGCATTTAATTGTAGTCTTCCTGGGGAATTTCTTACTGTATATTTTGAATCCTCTCCTATGTTCTACTATACACATGGTGATGCTTTTTTTTGCTTTTCTTATTTTGCATTTAAGTTTTAGATTCTAACTTTATGCTTCCTTTTCTTATTGTGTATTTAAGTTTAAAATAAACTAATTAAAAAGAAAGAAAACACGCAAAATATACGAATGAAATTGAAATCATTGAATTTGGGGAAAACACCCAAGTTAAGGGGCAAAGAATTTTCTTTAAGTCCTATTATATATATGTATGAGATAGGCGTAATGTTTTTCCCATACATTTCAGTAAGAATCATCCCTTCTCTCCTTCACAATTTTAAAAAATTTCCCCTTCTACCACATCCTCCTTCCCCTCTGGCTGCACACTTACTCAAGTTTTTTTATTTTACAAAAACCCCATCTTTACCCTCTTACTCCCATCAGGTCTCTTCCCCTTTCTTTCCTTTCTTTAACTAACAAACTTGAATGTCCACTTTCTATTCATTGCCTCTACATTCTTACTTTTCTACCTAGTCACTGCTCTCTATCTTGCAATGGCTTCCATCTCTACTAATCCACAAAAATGCTCTCTCAAACATCTCTAATGATACACTCCCACATGCTAGATCCAATGAATGGCTTTCTTCAGTTCTCATCCTCTTTAAGCTTTCTGCAGCATTTGATTGTATATACCATACCTCCAAAGATATTGACATATTGTGTTTTTACTTCACATTCATTTACACACACACACACACACACACACACACACACACAGTCTACCCTACCAGAGTCATTCCTTCTAACAAATGTATTTTAGAAGAGGGGAAAAAAACAATGAAAAAACTCATCAACACATCCACAAAGTCTAACATATATAGTAGCCCATACCCATATTCTCTTGCCTTTGAAAATAAAGAAAAATTATCATACATTTTCCTTTAAGGATAAATAGGGTCATTATAGTCTTACAGTATTTACTTTTTATTATAATGTTGGTTATATTTACATTGTTAAAAGTATTTTCCCTAATTTTTCTTACTTCTAGTTTTTATGACTTCTCATGCTTTCTCTGTATCAGGTTCTTGTAGCATAGAAATATTCTATTATATTCATGTATTACACATTCTTTAGTCATCCTTTAATTGGAATCTACTTTGCTTCCAGTTATTTGCTACCGCAAGATGTCCTGAAACATATTTAGTTGTATATGAGACTTTGTAAAAAATCATCCTTTGTCATACCTTCTTGATACTATCCATATCGTCCAAGTACCATCCTCCAGCTATACTTCCCCCCAATAAATACTGTCCTTTCTTATCTATGTGAATAAATGAAAGAAAAATTTATTATCTATTATATATACTATAAAGCACTGTGCTAAGGGCTGGGGATGCAAATACAATGGAAAGGCAATTCCTGTCCTCACAAAGCTTATATTTTGTATGAGAGATTAACGTATAGGAAAATGGTTGCCACAGAGAGGTGTTTGGGTTTGAAAAGTCACTAAAATAATAAGTGGTCACAGAGGAATAGGTTGACACATCCTTTTCAGTAGTTATAGTTGTATTGATTTTATAAGATCTCCGGATTTGGAAACTGGGAGACAAGTATTGTAGGAGGATGACTATGCCTATTGGTAGCAATGATGATGACTACTGTATAAAGTGAAACATTGCTGGAACTAGCTAGATATAGTAGGCCATGAGAAGTATTCTTCAATAAGCACTACATGGGTGTCAGGTCAGAAATTCATTGGCTGAAAGTGTTGTCATAGTGTGTGTGTGTGTGTGTGTGTGTGTGTGTGTGTGTATTTTTTTTTCTTACCTAGCCTTAATCACTGAATGGGCACTGCCTCAGTCAAACTGACATCTGGGAAAGATGTGAGATTAAAAAGGCCAAGCCACCTCCAGTCATCTTGACCTATGTTTTGCCACTGGACCCTGATGACTGCTGAGGAAAAAATGAGGCTGGTGACTTTGCACAGCCCTGCCTCACTTAAATCCAATTGCTTGTCATGGCATCACCTCCCTGATGTTCTGGTCCTCTTTGAGAAAACAGCAAACAATCTTTGTGAGTAGTCGTAGGAAATGTCCAACTGGGGACACAACCCAAACTTGCCAGTTTGGCAACACAGTTTCTTTCTTTTTCTTTCTTTGTCTGTCTTTCTTTCTTTCTTTCTTTTTCTTTCTTTCTTTCTTTCTTTCTTTCTTTCTTTCTTTCTTTCTTTCTTTCTTTCTTTCTTTCCTACCTTCCTTCCTTCTTTCTTTCTTTTCTTTCTTTCTTTCTTTCTTCCTCTTTCCTTCTTTTCTCTCTGTCCACATAGGGTACCCCCTTACCTGGGGGCACTCTTCCCAAAGAAATGTAAATTTTGAACACTGAAACTTCACAAGATATCTTAGGGGTTATGAGCTACATTGTTTTTTTCTTAAGGACCGTGCTTTAAATCCAAATCTCTCTGGCTTTCATTAATTGACCAACCATAAGTCCCAGGCCAAACCTCAATTGGTCATTGTTTGGGCTCTGATTGACTCAGAGTGACTGTAAATACAATTGTTTCTGTTTTGGCCAGAAACCCCACAGATCTTCCTCTCCCAGATTGATTTTTTTTTTTTAACTAGGAAAAGGAGGCTATTCTCTGCCTCATTTCTCACCTAGCCTTAATCACTTTATGGTGCTGCTTCAGTCAAACTGACACTTGGGAAAGACCTTAGCTTAAAAAAGTCAAGGCTTCCCACTGCATTCAGAACCACCTCCAGTCATCTATATCTTGCCACTGGATACAGATGATTCAGCCCTCCCTCATTTATTTTCAATTCATACACTCGTATGGTGTCACCTCCTTGGTGTCCTGGTCCTCTTCACAAATGAATGACAGCAACAACAATTTCAGGTCAGGAGGGTACAAGAATAGACAAGAAAATAGCCAGGGTGAGTCACTGCTCACAGTGTTCCCTGTGGCTGAAATGTCCTCTTTAGCCACCTTTACTTTTTTTAACATCTTAGCCTTCCTCAACACCTAAGTCTAATATTACCCCCTCCACAAAGTTTTCTAGGATTCTTCCTTTCCCCAGCAGGAATTGATTTCTTCCTCATATTATCAGATAGTACTTTGTACTCATCTTATTTGCTTAGCGGATTATATAATTTATATCACAGGTAGATGTTTTCAAAGTTAGGGCCCTGAAATCAGAAGACCAGAGTTCCAGTCCCTACTCTATCACATAAGTAGACAAGTCACCTTCATTATCTCATTTTCCTAATCTATGAAATAGGTATATTGCTATTTATTTTACCTACCTCATTGAGTTATTGAAAGGAAAGTAAGTTATCATAATAACAAATATCTGTACATGTCAACACTGTTGCTAGTTTATCCTCTCAAAGACTAAAAGACACCATTTTTCAGTTAACTTCCCAACTTCTTTCAGAATTGAGAACAATGTTTTATTTGTTGAATGTTGAATGAATGGATGATGAATAGATTTCTATAGTTATAATTCCAGAAATATGCCTTGTCATTATGAGAAAACAATCTGTTTCATTTTAACATGAATTCATTGATTCAAAATGGAAATGATCATCATCATATCAAGTTTCTTTAGTACCTTTAGTACTAAATTGCCATTTAAATTCTACTTTGATGCTGTTGAGTTGTAGGTACTACTTGCCTTTTCTTCAAGGACCAGAATTTCATTACCTAAACTGTGAATGGTGCTAAAAAAAATTGGTCTGAAAGACTGGAAACTGAGTCATTTATCCAAGACTATTAGTAAGTGTGTGTGTTAGTGTGTGTGTGTGTGTGTCTGTATGTGCATGTATATCTCATCATTTATAAGACAACAAAGAGAAAATATTCAACAATTACGTAGAAAACAATTCAGTCTTTCTGCTCTGGATAAATTGTGTAGAGAAGGAAAGAAAACTGGTACTGGTTAAATTTAAATACCCAGTACTTATTTGACCTCCTCTGCAAAGCACTCTCTTTAGGGAACTGTTAATTTCTGCTTCAAACAACAAGAAATGTTCTATTCATCAGTTCCTGTTCCTTGCTCATCAGTTCTACTTAGGGTTAAGATCATGGACCAGAAAGGTCTGATGTTTTTTTAAACACCAATTCTTCACTTTTAGTAAAAGTAAAAGACATTCTGTTTCTTGTCCCAGTTCTATAATCTCTTCCATTTGGCAACTACAAACTCCTAGTGAAGCGAAAGAAATTATTATTAAATAATTAATTATTGTGGAGATGCAGGGTTTTTTCCCCTTCCTAGATTCTCGTTATCTACTAGGCTGAGCCAGGATCTGAAGGACATTGTTGAGGGATAAGACTGCCCAAATTCCCTGGGTACATGCCTTTAGATCCCAGTTGGGAATCACTACCCCACTCAACTAGAAAACTTTACAAGGAATGAAATCTAAGATGAATTCCAACCCATTTTGTTCCACTCCACTCCACCATGTCTCAGCAGAGGTAGACCTGTTTTTGCCCTAGGTGGGGTTGGGGGTGGGTGTTGAGCAAATCTGGATAAGAGATAAATATCTTTGTCCAAGACTGAGTGATCAGAGTCACACCCTCCAGCCCCTCATTAGAATAATTCCACTTCTCATTATAATATTCATTCTCATTAATTTGTTAACCCATAAGTATAGTTTGCCATCCTCAGGAACACTTATTCTTCTAAAGGTATATAACCACTGAGTGGGTCCATGAGGGTGTCTTTGGCATTTCAGAGTTCCACTGACCCATTTTATTTATTATAGCCTAGCATGATTAATAAAAGAATAAATTACCCATAAACTATGTCTCTCAAACATTTTATTTGTCACAGAAAGCTTATCAGGAACTCTTATAAATTTGGAGATTTAGTTTTAGAGAATTACCTGAAGCAGTAAGAGTTTAAGAGACTCATCCAAGGTCACACATAGCTAATAACAGGTTTTAGATAGAACTTAAAATCAGTTCTCTCCTGACTTTGGGACCATTCATTTACCAACTATTCCACCTCTGCTTTTTTTTAATAACTGAATCTTCCTTTGTCAACTTAACAATTATAGACTCAATCATTACTTCCTTGTTTTCCTTTGAAAAATGGCAAAGTGCAGTGGTAATTATATTGTTCATTTCAACAATATTAACAAATATAAGTAAGTTACTGCTCTGATTTATCTAACCTGGTTTCACATGCTAAGTAAGTTAAGGGAATAATTTTCAAACTTGTCCTTCACTATAGACTATCCCAACATCAGAAATTACTAAACTAATTACATCCTAAACTATCAGAAATTATTCTGATTCTAAGTGAGTTAACATATAAAATGTATATCCCCTTCTTATATCTTCCTTACTTGATTATTAAATAATTACAATTCTGAGTACTGACAGTATTGCATCCTTCAAAAGTATTTACATTAACATTAAATAATAAAATCTACATATATGTATGTATATATATATTTTTTCATTTTCTTCCAAACAAAAAAAGCCTGACTTAGACTTGCCCCTAATTTTTGCCAAAAGGTACTTTCCTTGTTGGACCTGTCACAATCAAAATTTAATAATGAGGAAAAGGAGGGCCATTTTTCCACTTTGTGTCCATCTAAGGTAGATGGATATAATCTACCTCAGATTACTAAAAACGATTCCTTTCAGAAGCTGTCCAAAATGGACTCCGATGTATTATCTATTACTTGTTTAAATGTTCAATGTCTGCACTATAAAACAAGCACAAGCTGTTATATGAAAGGACTGAAACAAGGTTATTCTAAAAATGATGCTCCCACAGTTAAAGATAGTGAGGACTTCTTTCTTAATTACATGATGATAGGAAGAAGCAAAGTGTTTGAAAATAATAGACACAAACAGATCTCTGAACTCTTCTGGGATTCATTTTTACCTAGTATCACTACCAAATATTTAACTTTTTCAAAGCCAGTTGAGTTCTTTCCATTCCTTCAAGATTTAGCCCAGGAGCCACCTCTTTCTTGAGGCCATCCCTAATTCTTACCTCTAAAGGAGACTGCTAACTTGATGATGTCTTGTGCCTCTCTAAAGTATGCATCCTATACATTTTTTTTCTGATTCTGACTTGTCTCCTGATTCTCCTCCCACCTAAATGATTATTCCTTCTCAGTATCATTTGCTGGATCATACCCACCATCCTCTCTTCTCCCTTTAGACTCCTTGATTTGATTGTTCATTTCATCAATACCTGTGGTTTCCATTATCATCTCTATGCAGATGATCTCAGATCTACTTGCCCTGCCCTAACTTCTTTCCTGACTCTCCAGTCTTAACCCTGACCTCCAGTTATATATCTCCAACAGCTTTTTAGGTATCTCAGACTAGATGCCCTATAGACATCTTAAATTCAATGAATGTAAAACTTGATCCATTATTTTTTCTCCACCACACCAAACCCTCACTTTAAGTCTCAAAATCTAAGTGTCATCCTTAGCTCTTCACCCTCCATCCCATATCCAATCACTTGTCAAGTCCTATCATTCCTACCTTTGCAATACATTTTTTTTTTAATGACTCCTTCTCTCTTCTGACATTGTAATCACCCAGGTACAAGCTCTCATCACCTCATGTCAAAGTTATTATAATATCCCACTGGTTTTTCTCCACTCTAATCCATCCATTCAGCTGATTTTCCTATAACTCAGGTCATCATACACCCTCTTCTAGATGCTAGCACCCCTGCCCCTCCCAACCTATAAACTCTGTTGTCTCCCTATTGCCTTTAGGATTATATAAAAAAAAAATTCCTGTCTTTGAAGCACTTCATAATTTGGTAACTTCCTACTTTCCAATATTTTTACACTTGACACCTCTCTATGTATTCTGTGCACTTTATGACCCAGTGACACTGCCCACATTGTTGTTCATAAAAAAAGACATTCCATATCCATGAGGAGTTTTTTTCCTCATCTTCTACTGCTTAGCTTCCTTGACTTTCTTAAGTCTCAACTAATGACACACTTCCTGCAAGAAGTTTTAATTGAGCCTCTTATAGTGACTTCCCTTTGAAATTATACACACATACATACACACACAACACACAGTATGGATAGATAGATAGATAGATAGATAGATAGATAGATAGATAGATAGATAGATAGATAGATGGATGGATGGATGGATGGATAGATAGATATCTGGCTGCATATAGTTGTTTGCTGTGATCTCCCCCATTAGACTGTGATTCAGGACTGTTTCGGGCATCTTTGTATCACCAGCATATAATATAGTGCTAGTAGTAAGGCTCAATAAATTTTAGTTCATTGACTTTCTGACTATAATATTTGACTATAATCTGTACAATGATTTAATAGTTTAAAATTTGCCAAGAGTTATACTGTATAAGCTATTTCAAAATAGTTATATGGTCGGTGTCACAGTCAATATCATCCTCATTAATAATCCTTGAATAAGGGCCAAGACCATCTTGATTGAGGAGCAGACAGAGTTTTGGATTTGGGATTCAGTAAGACTTGAGTTCAAATCTTGCCCCACATGACATGACTTGCACTTGACTTTGTTTTGAGTGAGGGAGAACTGTGCAGGTCACCAGGCTCACTTCTCCTCCAGAGCCATCTGAATCCAGTGACCGGATATTTATCAGGATGACTGGAGATGACCCAGGATGCGCTGGGAGTCCTAGGACACTTTAGGGCAAGGTGTATGCAGGTACTCACGGTTAGGTAACTGCCACTCAGTGATTAGGCCTGTTCAAGAAGTAGCCAGGGCATGGCCCCTTTAATGAGGTCAAGAAAAAGAAAGACATCAGGCTGTGAGGGAAACAGAAACTATTGTGATTACTATTGATAATCACTCTTAAGCAGAACTTAAAAGAGAGCATGAAGATGAATCTTACAAGATGACATGACATAGAGAAGTTCCAATTTGTTTGAATATGTATACACACTAATAAAATCACAGATTTTTCAAAATATCAAAGAACCCATATTCCAAAAGTATTACATATTTCTTCATTTTCAAACTATGGTGTCACTGACCTCTTAGTGTAATGTATTTAATATTGTGAGTTTCGGAACCCAAGGCCGTGGGTCATACAAAGGGGAAAGAGGCAATCCTTGCTCTCAAGGAGCTCAAAATCTAATCGGTTGAAAGTACACATATGGCAGAGTCTGATTGCTGGGCAGGGAGTAAGGGTTCAGTGGTACTACTGGCAAGATCCAGGAATACTTAAGGTACACCGGAAGATTGGATGGCATTGCCTGAGTGCAGTGACAAGATAGAGGAGAAGGGTTCCCATCTTACTGGCAGGATTGCGGCTGGTGAGGTCTTGCTTAGCAAAGCGTGTCTGCTCACTACTACGGGCAAGGGAGAGACAGGAAGGGAGCCCAAGAGTTCAAGGGGAATGAGGATTCTGGGTTCTCTCTCCTATAAGGAGTAGCAGGGTGGGCAGTGTCCAGTCACAAGGTAGTAATGGGAGCACTGGTAGGAAGGTTAAGGGGGTTTCTCCTCCAGGAGTTCTGGAACTTACACCGTGTTGCACTGGGAATGACTGAAGATCAGAGAGCTCGAGAATCACTATAGAACTTTCTTTCATGCTGTACCACAATACTCAGAACACATCGAGCTCTGCAGAGAGCCTTAGTCCTGAGGGCCCTGGTTCAAATCCTCCCCGCCCACCGCGGGCACTGCCCTCACGTCTGTGCCACCTGACACGTCCGGGGACGGATGGGGCTGGTGCGCCCTCCTACAGTGACCCGAAGCCCCATCTGTCCAGCCGGGCGGAGCGCAGCCCTGGGCAGTAGGGCGATGGCCCCTTGGTGGCTTCTCCTCTGGGATGGGTGAATGTAGGGGCCAAGAGAGAAGGGAGGAGTCCGGTTCAGGAAGCGCGACTGAGGTGCTTCAGGGTGCCCGCACCCCCAAACCAGGGCCATCCGACGCCCGTGGGCGTTAGCATGGCACCTGGATACCTTCAACATATTACAGAGTCAGGCACGATCCAGATTGTAAAGTAAGAGGTCTTAAGAGTCAGGAGACTTAAGAGTTAGGAGAGGAAACTGAAGCCCCAAGAGATGGAGTCATTGACTTCATTGTCCCATGACTGGGAGGTGTCTGTCACGGTCAGGGTTGAATCAGGCTTCAAAGCCTGTACTCCACCCCTTCACCGCTCCTTCCACGAGCCTGTTATCTGATGCCCCACATAATAACTGTGCAACTGGATAAGTGATTATATTTCTCTCAGCCTCAGTTTCCTTATCTGTAAAACAGGAATAATGACAACTTTTCTGGTTTTGAGTCCAACTGATTCTTCATATGTTTCATTTTCACTTATTCCTATAGCTCATAAGGAACTGATATGGTAGGGGTCAACTAATCAATCAAAAAGCATTTATTAAGTGTATGTGTTGATAATCATTATGATAGGACTTAGTACTAATAGTGCTAGAAATGTAAAGACAAAAGTGAAATAGTCCCTGCCCTCAGTGAATTTACATTCATATACATACACAGAGGTATAGACAAAAAAATATGTATGTAAACAGAGGGTGGTGGGGAATGCACTACATCTGGAAAGTATCACAAAAAGCCTCATGCAGAAGATGGCACTTGATCTGAATCCAAAGATTCCTGTCACTAGAGATGAAAATAGATCTTTATAAAATATTGACAGATGTGTTCCATTTTACATCAATTTGTTGTCATACTTGACAGTTTTATCCATGAACATTCTTGGGACAATGTGACTGATTCAGGACTGATGCCAATCTTTCTGTAGACTTGTTTATGTTTCTAAAGCTTTTCAAAGTTTTTAAAGATGACCATACTTATAATCTCCTGACATTTTCCTTGATCATATTTTACAGATGAGTCTGTATATTACTCTAGACTATTCTTGGTGTCACCATCTCTCTTCTCTTAGTAAGGAGATTAAATATTTATTAAATCAGTTTCTAGGCTCTCTTGGCCTTCCTAATGTGTCAGCTCTTTTGCATTGATTAAACTTTTTTAGGAAATATGGTGATAATCAAGGTCAATAGCTTTTCTTTTTATCCATTTCCCATTTGGGAATTGAATGTTGAAAATAGAAATTATCACACTCCTCACTTTTGGTATCTTTGTATAAATTAGTGTTGATTTTTACCTATGTTTTAAAACTAATCAAAGGTTTAACTGCATTCAGACAGTTCCCACATCATTCACTGTTCATTTCCTTCAGTTAAAATGTGGTCAATATTATTTGTGTCATACTTTCCCCTATTTTGTTTGTACTGGACTTTTTTGATCCTATTCAGGAAAAGAGCATTCATCATCTACAGGTGTAAGGATTCTGTGTCATTTGCAAGCTTTTAGTTTCTTTCATTTCTCACAGCTGAGCAATATTTTCAAAAAACATGTTTTTATGCCTAACTCTACAAGGAAGTCAAAGCATACCATTCGGAGAATCTTGTGAGTTCTCTATAGAATTTCCTGATTTCTGCATCCCCTACAAGAGATTTTAAAATGGTTTTATTGATCATTTTTGTTTCTTATATCCCCATAATATTCTATATATTTCTTTCCCTTTTGCTTCTCAAGATCCATCATGTATGACAGTATTTTTAGAGGGGAAAAAATGTCAACATAACTGAATGATACATTGAAAAATTTCAGAATTATATGCAATATATATATTTACTATGGACTTGTCACTTCCACAAAAACATAGGTTTGAGTCCTCTTATAGTTTTTCCTTTGAGTCCTATTTGATCTTTAAAAATTGTTTTTGATTTTCTTTTAATATTTTGGTATGTCTTTTCCATGTGAATATTATTTTCTTGGCACTGCTTACTTCACTCTGTATCATTTCATGTTGATCTCTTCATACTTTTTTTATTCTTCATATACATTGTTTCTTTTAGTACTGTAATATTCTATTACATTCATGGACCAAAATTTGTTCAGCCATTCCCCAATTGACATGACTTTGTTTCCAATTTTTAGCGATCACAAAAAAGAGTATTATAAATATTTTTTAGTGTATAGGGACATTTTTCTTTCTAAAGGCTACCTGGGGTATAAACTCAATAATGGAATTTCTTATTCAAAGGATATGGATATTTTAGTCACTTTATTTAATTCCAAGTTGTTTTACAAATGTTTGTACCACTTCACAGCTCCGCCAAAAATGGGTTAGTGAGTTTGACTTTTAACAATCAATCCAGTAATTTTTTTGGTCATTTTTGTCAGCTTTTAGGGTGTAAGGTGAAACTGCAGTGTTATTTTGATTTGCGTTTCTCATATTATTAATGATTTTGAGCATTCTATGTGGTTGTGAATACTTTGAAGTTCTTTTAAGAACTGTTCAAATCTTTTGATTATTGGGGAATGACTACTGGTTACATATACACATATGTAATTTTTATATTGATATACATATATATATAAATTGCTTATATATCTTAAATATTAAGCCCTTCTGAGTGAAATTTGATAGATTTTTTCCCCATTTGACAATTTCTTATCCTATATGCATTAATATTGTCTGTGCAGAAGCTTTTCAGTTTCAAGTAATCAAAGTTATCTTTATAATTGTGAGAGGAATATGATCTGTTTATCTTCTAATTTTTATAGAATGATCTTTAATATAAAGTCATGCACATTTACTAGAAACACACACAGAAAGAAAAATAACTTTTATAAAAAGTGAGATGTCCATGGTTACCTCTGCACAAGGCTTCATATAGAAGGAGGCAAACATAAAGAAAATCTTGCCGGCATCTTGGAGGAGCCTAGACTTGCAAGCCCAGCTAAGGAACTGGGCAAGTTGAACTGTCCAGGGTTCTACTGGACAAACTGACATCTGCCAAAGCATGTTACGGAAACCCAATTCCTCTACTTTCTAATAGATGTGGTTTTCTTAGTCATTCTCCTTTAGGGATGTAGTTTCCCTTTTCACAAAAGGGAATTGTCCTTTATGTACATGGCTTGCATTTCACAGTCAAATGTAGAGCAAAAATGGCCACAGTAAAGGTTATGTAAAGTCAAAGAAAAAATGTCCACTCCTTTCGATGCCTATTTTACTTAACAGCTTACACTCTAAAGGTGCATGAATACTGGGTTCATATGCTAGGTTTATTGCTGTTTAAGGAACATTCATTCTCTTACCTTCTCTCTCATGGTAAACCTTAAAATAAAATACATTATATTTAACCATTTCTTCTGGCAAACAGGGTTTTATGGTGGATAAACTAGATTGAAATTAAAATCACTGATGCAGAATGAAATGGGGAGAACCAGGAGAACAATTTATAGTAAAATGACATCAGCAAAAACAATCAACACTGAAAGCTGGAAGAACTAAAATCAAAATGGCCATTCACAATTCCAGAGGACAGAGGGATAGGGGAGAGGGGGTAGGAGGAAAATGAAAATGATTTCCATATTTTTTAATAAAGAGATGAGGGTTGGGGAAGAGTGCTGCAGATGTGAAATGTTATATTCACTTTTATACTGTCACTATGTAAAGTTTTACTTAACTGATTTACTTTATTGCAAGAGACTTCTGGTGAAGTGAGAGTAAAATGTAAATGTAGATAATGTAAAAATGAAACATACATATATAACATATGTATGCATGTGTGTATGCATACACATATATACTTACACACAAATATACAAACACACATATCTAGAATGTATTGTAGAATGTAAGATGTTGATCTCAACCTAATTTCTGCGACTGCTTTCCCCTCTTCCCAGATTTGTATCAAATACAGTTTTTTCCTAGGTAACGTACATTTTCCACTTTATCAGACACTGGTTTACTGATTTATATTATTTCTGAATATTCCTTGACTAGTTATTTCCACTGATCTATCTCTCCATTCTTTAAGTAATACTAGTTTTGATGACCACTGCTTTATAATATACCCTGAAATCTGAAGGTATTGTTACTCAATGCTTACTTTTTTTCATTATTTCCCTTGATATTTTTTGTTTTTTCAAATGAATTTTGTTATTATTTATCAACTTCTGTAAAGTACTTGATTTGATGCCATAGCATTAAATATGTGAATTAATTTCAGCATTTTTTTCACTTTTATTATATTGACATGGCCTAGTCATGAACACTGAATATCTCTACAGCTACTTAGATTGTTCCTTATTTCTTTAAGGAGTGCTTTGTTATTGAATCTATGAGTCTTTTGTATAACTTTGGAGGCTGATTGCCTGGTATTTTATGAGTTTTATAGTTATTCTGAATGGGATTTCACTCTATTATTGCTTCTTGTATGTGTTTTTTTAATGATGTAGAAATGTTCTTGATTTTTAAGAATTTATTTTGTTACCTGCAATTTTGCTGAAGCTACAAATTGTCTCAATTAGTATCTTTGGTAATTCTTTTGTATTTCCCAACTAAAGTACCATCTCATCAGCAAACAAAGGTATTGTCATCTCCTCTTTACTTATATTTATTCGTTTAATTAATTTTTCTTGTTGTGTTGCTATAGCTAGCATGTCCAAAATTATATCAAATAATATTGAGAAGAGTGGGCATCCTTCTTTTTATTTCCATATTTACTGAAAAGGGCTCTAGTGTATCACCATTGAATATGATGTCTGCTTTTGGTTTAAGAAGTTCTTTGTGATATTAAAAAGGTATCTCTATGTGAATATTGGTTAGTTATTCAACATAAAAGAGTATTATATCTTGTCAAAGACTTTTCCTGCAGATGGTGAGATGAACATGTGGTTTTAGATGTTTGGGATTTTAACGTGATTAATTATGTTAATTGTTTTCCTAATGTTGAAGCAATCATGAATCCCTGATATAAATCCCACCTGCTCATAGTAATGTTTTTCTTACATAAATCATTGTAGTCCAATAGGATTTTAAAAAATGTTTGTATCAATGTTCACTAATAACATTAACCTAGAGTTTTCTTGCCATATTTTTTTCTTTCCCTGTTTCAAGTATTAGGACTGCAATAATAAAAGGATTCTGGTAGAGTCCTTCAATTCTCAGTTTTTGAGAATGATTGGTAAATTATTACTATTTATTCATTAAAAGTTTGGTAGACCTTATTTTTTAATCCATCAGGTCAAAAATTTTATTCTTTGATATTTCCTTTAGATCTGGGTCTATTTCCTTTCTGAAATCAAACTATTTAAGATCTCTAGTTGATGCTCCAATAGTTTGGGTATTTTATATTTTTTCTGGAATCATTTCTTTTCTGTTGTCATTTTTGTTAGAGTGTAGCTATGGGCAATGTATTAATATATTTGTATAGTTCTTTTTATTTCTTTTGGTTTTGTTGTGATTTCATCTCACTAATCTTTGCTTTCTTATTGATTTTATTTTCCTTTCTCTCCTTTTTAATCAGATTAAAAGTTTATTAATATTATTATTTTTTCACAAAACAACTTTTAGTTTTATTTATCAATTGTATGGAGATTTTTATTTCCCAAAGCTGAAGCTGCTTTATTTTGATGAATAATTTCTAATTTGTAGATATTTTTGAGGTTATGGGTATCAGCAAAAATGTCTAGATCACCATCTTGTTGCATATTTGTCCAAAAAGTCTTCTGTAAGGTGTTTTTACCATCTTCGTTGTCTTTTTGCTTATGCCTATCATGATCGCTCCAAGAAAGGAAGATGATAAAGTATGTCATAAGTTACATTTCATGCTTCCTTTGGTCATAATAAAACCAATTCTGCCAATGCTTTTAGGTGTCTTTTCAAGAACCATACTTCTATTTTTATTGAAACTCCCCTTTGTCTTCTCATTTATTATAAGATCTCTACTATTTCCCCAAATTTATTAATTCATTTGCTTTCAGTTTTCAACATTCACTTCCATAAGTTTTACATTTTCTCCCCCCTCTCTCCCCAAGATAGAATGCAATCTTATGTAGAGTATAAACATACATTCTTATTAAATACATTTTCACATTAGTCATGATGCATAAAAGAAATAAATAGGAGAAACCATGAGATAAACAAAACAAAACATAACAAAAGAGATAATAGTCTTCATTCTTCATTCCAACTCCATAGTTCTTTCTCTAGATGTGGATGGCATTATGCCTTATGAGTGCTTTGGAAATGTTTTAGGTTCTTGCACTGCTGTGAAGGATTAAGTCTATCAAAACAGTCCTCAGACATTGTGGCTGTTACTGTATATAAAGTTCTCCTGACTCTGCTCATTTCACTCAGCATCAGTTCACGTTTTCCAGGTTTTTCTGAAGTCCACCTGTTCATCATTTCTTAGAGCTCAATAGTATTCCATCACATTCATATACCACAACTTGTTCAGCCATTCCTTAATTCATGGATATCCCATAGATTTCCAGATCTTGGAAACCACAAAAAGAGCTACTATAAATAGTTTTGCATAAATGAGTCCTTTACCAATTTTTATGATCTCTTTGGGATATGGCCCTAGAAGTGGTATTGCTGGCTCAAAGAGTATGCACATTTTTACAGCTCTTTGGGCATAGTTCCAAATTGCAGAATGGTTGAATCAGCACGCAGCTCCACCAATAATGACTTAGTGTTCCAACTCTCCCACATCTTCTCCAGTATTTATCATTTTCCTGTTTTGTCATGTTAGCCAATCTAATATGTATGATGTGGTACCTCAGAGTTGTTTTGATTTGCATCTCTCTAATAAATAGTGATTTAGAGCATTTTTTCATATGACTACAGATAGCTTTAATATCTTCCTATGAAAAATGTCTGTTCTTATCATTTGACCATTTATCAGTTGGGGAATGACTTGTGTTCTTGAACATTTTACTCAGTTCTCTATATATTTTACAAATGAGATCTTTTACACAGATACTAGTTGTAAAAATTCTTTCCTAGTTATTGACTTACCTCCTCATCTTGGTTGTGTTGGCTTTGTTTGTGCAAAAACTTTTCAATTTAATGTAATCGAAGTTATCAGTTTTGCATTTCATAGTTCAAATGCATAATATCGCTTGTTTGGTCATAAATTCCTCCATTCTCCATAAATCTGACAAATAAACTAGTCCTTACATTACTAATTTGAATTGGATTGGTCAGCTCCATTTTACATATAAAGGTATTAAAACTACATATGGGTATAACCCACACCAGAATTTAGTTTCCTATATCAAATAACTGTGACTTCAGTGCTGGTACTCTTTCTACTGAGTTACATTAAAAATGTTCCAAGGTTGGACTTCTGTCTTACTCCTGACGTCCAACTACCCAAATAGTCTTTTTCACGTGGTAGTAAATATTATTAGCTGCTGTGCTGAACCCAGAAACTTAAAAAAAACCTGGTGTGTTCTGAAGCCAGGGTAAACCTACCTATGTCTGCAGATTGTTAAATTTTCAGTTGTGAACATTTTATATACCCCAAGAAGCAATAAAACTACAAATAAGGGGCTTGATTTACTGTTGTGTTGATTGTGTGACCTTAAGAAAGTGACCAGAAAGTGCTAACTGTGCAGAATAAAATTAAGTATGCTGTGCATACTTTCTTTTTCAAAGATCCAGTTATCAAACATTTACCAGCATACTCCTGGATAGAACTATCATTTATGTAGCAGCCTACCTCATGAACCTAATTGATTTGAATAACAGCATATATTTTGCAGCAGTTTATATAAAATATTTCTTTTGATACTGATGGATTGTAAGCTACTAGTAAGATAATATTGTTTCAATTTCTGTATTTGAATTACCAGAGCCTAGTGCAAACCCATTAGACATAATGTTTAATTACAGCTATTGATTGGTTTCATTTGATTCTCACCAAAAATGAAACAATGATGTAATATTATTATCCCCCTTTTATAATCATCAGTGAGCATTTATTAAACACCTATTTCATGCCAACCACTTCACTATACGTTGAAGATACAAAGAAAGGAACAAAGTGTTCCCTACCTGCCAAAAGCTCCCAAACTAACAATGATATAACATTACAGATGTGATAGCTGAGATTGGATGATTTTGATCAAACTTGCACAGGCAGCAAATGACTGAGCTGTAATTCATTTCCTTCAAATTCAAGTACAGTGCTCTTTCCTCTATATCACACCACTCTAAAACAGCAATCCTTGTGTAGCCATATACTAGATGTACTTCTTGAAACAAAAGTCCATATTTTAAACAAAATCATCTTTCTGATATTGCAAATTTAGAGACCATGGTATCTAAAATAACTGTAGCTGAAGATTACCCAATAATGATGAATGATGAGGAAGACAAGAAAAAGAAACACAATGTAAATGATGTAATTGAAAATATGTACCCGGGAAAAAACAACAAAAAGATGAACTTTTATGTAAAAGAATGACAGAAAACCTGTGGACAACCTGCATTATCTATTGGTATCTATTCAATGTCAAGATGCCACAAAGTAGGTTCCCGGTATTATGGATGAACTCATTCTGATGTATTAATAGTAGGATTTAAATAAGACTTATAAAATTGGGTAGGCATAAATACTTTATAATCTGTATTATTGAAGGGAATACCTACCTTGATGAGATCACAGACCCATTGTAATACTAGAGTACTCTGTTTCATTATGGGTCAAATAGAAAGTCAAAGGAAGATTTCTTGGGCTAAATAGGATAGGATATTTTGATACAGTAACCACTTGCTTCACTGACTGAGGAAAAAAAGTAAGAGAATTGCAACTTCCTAAATTCTTGTTTAATTTTTAGAATTAATCTTAGTGGGTTTCTGAAGTGCTAACTGTATCTAAGATGTGTTTTATATTTATAATGTACCTGTATTGAGCTCTGTAGGATTCTAAGAGAAATGAAATGCCACCTTTTCACCTGCCAATTCTTTTGTTTCCCTTGAATGGAATTAAGTAGACATACTTCAGCAACTGTGACAGACACACACACTCAATGTTTAGATATCACCCAGATCCTATCAGACTCTTACTGTTGTCATACTATCAGGCAACTTCATTAAAGGCTTTGAAAACAAAATAACTAGACTGATGCTTGGGAAAGTATGCCTAAACTAAAAGGCATAGCAATAATAACCAGCGTGGATGGCGTGGATGTGTCAGAGAAAGACATGATTACCAGGTAATAAAAGCAGAATAAAATTGAGCTCTCTATGCAGTTGGCAAGGAAGCTGGATATACAGATAGTTCATACATAAATAATTCAAATGTACTTGTCAAATGTCACCAGTTGATCTGGGCCAATATTCACCAATGCCTGGTTCTAATGATTCACCATTGTATAGTTCTAATAATAACTGCCTTTAGAGAAGCAGTGTGGGATAGTTGAATAAGAGCTTGACTTACAGACAGGAAGATGAAGCCTCAGATCTCACTTCTGTCACTTAGTAGTTAAGGTCATGGGAAAGTTAGGACCCCTCTGAGCCCCCAGTAACTTTCTTAATGCTACATGTCACAATCCATTATAGTAGAGGGAGTTCCCACACCAATGAAATCATAGATGTAGTTGTCTTCTAATCATTGTCTTTGAAATGGTCTTCCTCTCACAAACTTTGACCAGCTGTGGATTTCATGTAGATCATAATCCCAGAAGGATAAATTTACTTTCTACAGTAAATACACATACATTAATTCACTCTCATGCAGAAACATAATATTTTCTGAGTATTTTTTACAGATTACAAAAATGTTTCGTGTGAAAAATGGGTACCATTTAATTTTTTAATCCCAAAGAAACATCTGTGAGGTAGAAATTTAGCATTAAGATAAATACCCCTTTAGAAAAGGCAGTATAATAATAATAATAATATGAAGAACACAGCTATTCAATTCCATCCTTGTGGACTGTCTTGTGGACAAGACGGTTGACTGAATATAGTTTTTAAAAGTTTAGTAAACATCTGGTTGCTGGTTTTTTTATACCACCATGTAACTGGTATTTTCTACTTTGTATTGATGGATGGCTTGGAGAAATTTTACTTTTATACTTTCAATGATCTATGATGTTGCTGTTATGGGCTCATCCTCTACTAGTGCAGACAGAAATTCCTCCTTGTCCCTTATAAGTCCTCATACTTAAAAACTAAAAATAAAATCTTCACCTTAGTTGTCAATTTTCTGGTAACATCCTACTCTCAACTTAATCTGGTTCTCTCTTGCCTACCTTCTTCAAAAAACCTTCTCTGATCTCCCCTCCAACCCTTGCTGAAAGTCATTTCTCCATTTTTAAATTTTCCTAAATTCCTTTCTCAGTATTCTCTCATTTGCCTCCTATAATTACCTATCTTGCATTGTATTTAACTGTTTTCAGATCATGCCTTTTTTCAGTATTTTAACATAAAATCCCTGAGGGCAGGGATAGTGCTTTTAGTTGTGTTTATTTTTTCATAATATTTGGATCCTCAGTGCCCAATACAGTACTTGGTCATATAAAAACATGTGGTAAATGATGTTTTAATTTGATGAAAGAAAGGAGGAGAAGAGACAAAGATAAATCTACAAAGAGACTTGGCATTAGTAAATGTTTAAAACTTCTTGGACTAGCATTTCTGGGGGGCATAACCAAGATGGTAGAGTAATGAAAGGACTCAACCCAGTGCTCCTAGCATTTCTTTCCAAACAACTCTTAAAATAACACATTAATCAAATTCTGGAGTGGTAGAAAAAACAAAAGACAACTAAGGAGTTTGAAAAGGGAGATATGTGACATAGTAGGCTGACCAGAGCCCACATAGTTGAAATACCACTACTGGGACCACCGGGTGGTAACAGAAGCAGCAGCTTCAGGAGCTCTCAAGTACAAGACAGTAGGGAGACCTGCCAATTGATTAGAACGATATTACAAGATATCTCTGTACTAGCACTAGACACAAGACCAGAAACTATTTGGAAAATCCATTCTGGGTCATAGTTCAATGGTAGAGAGGTAAACTTTCAGACATGAGGGAGTGGAAGCCCTGAGGAGCAGTATCACTTTTGGTCACAAGGGAACAGGGACCCTGAAGAACAGTATTAGTTCTGATTCCAAGAGAATAGGGGCCCAGAGAAGTAGCACCGATTGCAATACCAAAGAATTAGGGATCCTCCCTGGGTAAGGACCAGAGTAAAGACCAAGACAGCAGTGACCACATTCCTTCCCAGAGCACAAAATTTGGGAAGCACTGAAAACTTCAAAACCACTAGAATTAGCTCTGAAAACAGTAGTGTGAAAAAACCTAAAGCTTGAGAGATAGTGCCCCTCCCAATCCCGCTCAGAACAGAGCCCAACTTTGATATAAAGTTCAAAACCAAGAAATAACATGGAAAATGAGCAAACAAGAACAACAAAAGAAACTGACAAGAAAAAGCTACTATGAATACAAGGAGTATCCAGACATAAACTAAGAAGAAGACAATGAAATTAACAAAGCTCTAAGCAAAGCTTCAAAGAAAAACAGATAAATTAGACATAAATTCATCAATAATTCCTAGAATAGCTAACAAAAGAATTTCAAAAGCAAATAGAAGTGGTACAGGAAAATTATGTCAGGAAATGAGAACAAAGGAAGAAAATGATGAACTGACAACTTGGTAAAATGCACACAAAAAATGGTAAAGAAAATAATACTTAAAAAACAGAAATGTTCAAATGTTCAAAATGTCACAGATGAAAATGGAAAAAGAAGCACAAAATGTCACAGATGAAAATTCTTCTTCAAAGTAGAATTGGTCAAATGGAAAAAGAAAAACAAAAGATCATCCATAAAAATAATTCTTTAAAAATTAAAATCATGCAAGTGAAAATAAATGACTCCATAAACAGCAAGAAATAAAACAAAGTCAAAAGAATTTAAAAGAATAGAATAAAATGTGAAATATCTCATCAGGAGAAAAAACTGGCCTGAAAAACAGATCAAGGAAAGATTGTTCAAGAATTATTGGACTACCTGATCCATGGTCAAAGAGAGAGCCTAGATATAAAATTTCAAGAAATTATCAAGAAAAAAAGCCCTGACAGCTTAGAACTAGAAGATAAAATAAAATTGAAAGAATCCATAGGTTACCACCTGAAAGAGATGCCAAAATGAAACTCCCAGGAATATTATAGCCAAATTCCAGAGCTTCTAGGTCAAAGAGAAAGTACCCCAAGCAACCAGAAAGAAATCATTCAAAATAATGTGGAGCCATAGTCAAGGTCACACAAGAATTCGAGCAGTTCACACATTAAAGAAATAAAGAGGGCTTGGAATATAATATTCCAGAAGAGAGCTAGAATTATAACCAAGAATCAACCAAGAATATTTTACCTAGCAAAACTGAACCAAATGTTTCAAAAAAAAATGGAAATTCAATGAAATAAAGGACTTGGAAGCTGATAAAAAGATCAGAGTGGAATAGAAAATATGACTTTGAAAAGCAAGACTCAAGAGAAGCATAAAAAGGTAAACGTGAAAGAGAAATCATAAGGGACTTAATAAGGTTAAACTGTTTACGATTCTATATGGGAAGATGATACATGTAGTTCCTAAGAATTTTATCATTACAAAGGGCAGTTGGAAGGAATATATGTAGACAGAGGGCATGAATATTATTTGATTATGTTGGGATGTAAAAAATGGCTAGATAAGAAAGAGGGATGCACTGGGAGAAGAAGGAAGTGGAAGGAAGAATGGGGAAAATTATCTCACGTAAGAAAAGGTACACAAGGAATAGCTTTTACAATGGAGAGGAAAAGAGTGGAGGGGTACAATACTTGAACATCACTCATATCTAAATTGATTAAGAGGGAACATATGTATGTATGTATATGTGTATATCCATATATGTATACATAAACAATATACATATGTCCATATTGTGTGTATACGTGTGTGTGTGTATGTGTGTGTACTCTCAATTAGTAATAGAAATCTATCTTACCTAGAAGGAACATAGGAGAAAAAAGAAATAAAAGAAAAGGGCGGGTGGATATAAAAGGGAGGGCAGAAAAAAAAGGACAGTGGTATAGAAGCAAGCACACTGAGACATCCAGCATGGTCTGCTAACACAGGTTCTTATATCTGCTTTTCTAAAAGAAAAGCAACTTTTGAGGGGCCAACAATCTTCTTTAACTACATTCACCAACAGAGAAAATACAAGCAGAGAAATAGAGACCAGCAGACAGGGCTTCTAGATGTCCAATCATAAGCAATACATGTATCACAGATCAACAGATGGATCCAGCTGTCTGACCATTATATACATATATAATTACCAGAGAGAGGCACCAACATCTGGGTTTTCAAAGTTGATGGGGGGAGGAGGGGCTCCTTAATGGCTACCCAGAGTCTCATCTGGCCATCTGGCACATGAACCTTCTTCCAAAGAGTAAGCCTTCAAAGCAAAATCTCACCTCAGAGTATATATACATTTTTCAGAGTCAGAGGACATCACTATCTTCATGACCCAGTGCCCCATTAACAATTAACAAAAGGTGTATTCCTTCTTGCAAAACAAGCCTCCAATAATCAAACATCCTGTAATGGGCTCCATGGTGAAGTCTATTAATGGGCTGGAAAGATCTTTAACTCTTATTAATATTATAAGTGCAAAAGTCAAACAGACTTTAGAGGAGGGACAGGATAAAAAGAGAAAGAAGGATAAATAGGAAAAAACAAAAACATAGGAAGGAGAGAATCACACAGAGTAGTCATAATTCTGAAGGAGAATGGTATGAACTCACCCATAAAATGGAAGTAGATAGTAGACTTGATTAGAAATCTGAATTTAACACAATTTTACAAGAAACATACTTTAATTGAGAGACAGACAGTTAAGAGTCTAGAGAAGAATTTATTATGCTTCAGGGTAAGTAAAAAAAATTGTCAGGGATAGCAATGTGGTTTTGTGATGTGTTGTGGCAGAACCATCTCAAACAATTCAGTCAGACTACATCCAATCCAAGTATAGGCATTTATTGAGGATTGATGCCTCTCAGGAAGTGGGCAAATTTCCGAGAGAACCCATCTGCTTAGTTAAACATGACAGGCAATTTTATACTGTAATGATGCTGATTACACAACAAAAATTAAGAATATTAAAAAGCCAGGGGGGTTGTCAAGGGATAGGTATTGAGGAGGGATCTCAGCTTAGTGAAACTGAGCATGCAATTACCCGCAATACATGCAGAAAAGCCCACTAGGGGAATAAGTATGTAAAATAATGATATTATAATAAGCCTATCTATATCATAAATTTAATCTAGGTCAGTTCTTTACTATTACTGTACAGGTGTCTACATAGAGAAAGTCCCTTCTATTGTTTTAGGGTCCACATCCTGCTCAGGCATCATCATAGTGTTGCTTTCTGATTGGCTGAGTATTTTGGCCTGAGATTAGATGAATGTGATTGTGGTTGAGTGCTTAGACACACCTGCTGTTTCTGAGGGAAATATGAGAGATGGGTGTGGGGGCAGTGACTAACTAGAGGCAGTGGCTGGGATCCCATCGCATGGACATGCCTGCTGTTTCCATGAGAAATATGAGTTCATGGACATCATGCCTGTTGTTCTAGTGAGCAGTGAGGCATATACGATATTGAACTGGGGTGAGTGGGAGTAGTGGCAAGGTAGGGAAAGTGGCTATCTTGAGTCTTGGGCATGTGGTGTGGTTAAAGACAGAGTGTGTGGTTAAATCAGCATGTGCCTACTGTTCCATGGGGTCCATAATTATGGAAGTTAGAATATTGGGACTAGGGATAGCTTTATTAGGATTCCAAAAATAATGATCTCAGACAAAGCAAAAGCAAAAATTGGATAAGCAGAGAAACCATACCATGCTAAAATGTACAAAAGACAATGAAGTAGTATCAATACTAAACATATATGCACCAAATGGCATAGCATCCAAATTCTTAAAGGATAAGTTAAATAAATTACAGGAGGAAATATACTATACTAGTGGAGGACCTCAACTTTCCCATCTCAGAGCTAGATAAAGCTAACCATAAAAAGAACTAAGAAAAAAGTTGGGTAGACAAATAGAATCTTGGAAAAGTTAGACCTTTGGAGAAAACTGAATGGAAATAAAAGGTAATATACCTTTTTCTCTTCTATACATGATACCTTAATAAAAAGTTATCACCTATTAGTGCATAAAAAACTCACAACCAAATGAAGAAAAGGAAAAACATCAAATAGATACTTTTCAGACCATAATGTAACAAAAGTTACATTCAAAAGGGTCAATGAAAGCAGATTAAAAATTAAATAGAATTAAAAATTTTTGGAAAATAAATATTCTCATCCTAATGAATGTGTGGGTTAAGGAACAAGTCAGAAACAATCAATAATTTCATTAAGAGAATGAACAATGAGACAAATTCCAAAATTCATGTGATACAATCTAAGCAGTACTTAGGGGGAAAACGTATTAAATAAGTATATCTAAAAAAGATAGAAAACATATCAAGGAACAGGGCATGCAAATAAAAAAAAAAACTTGAAAAAGAACAAATTGAAATCTTCAATTAAATACCAAATAGGAAATCTTGAAAATCAAAGGAGAGATTAATAAAACTAAATGTAAAAAATACAACTAATAAGTAAAACTATGAGATAGTTCTATGGAAAACAAACAATAAAATAGATAAATCATTGGTTAATTTGTTTTTTTTTAAAAAGAAGAAAACCAAATCACCAGTATCAAACAATGAAAGGGTAGATATACCCACCAATGAAGATTAAATTAAGCAATCTATCAAGTCATTTTGCTTAATTATATGCCAGCAAAACCGACAATGTAAGTGAAATGGATGGGGATGCACAACAATATAAACTGCCCAGATTAACAGAGTAGGAAATAAAATACTTAAATAACCCTATCTTAGAAAAGGAAACTGAATAAGCCATTAATGAACCCACTAAGAAAAAAATTCCTAGGACCAGATAGATTTTAAAGTGAATCCTAACAAACATGCAAAGAACAATTAATTCCAAAATTATACAACCAGGGGTGGGGAACCTATGGTCTTAAGGCCACATGTGACCCTTTAAGTCCTTAAGTATAGCCCTTTGACTGAATCCAGACTTCACAGAACAATCTTTCCTTCCTTTTAGGGGGATTTGTTCTGTGAAGGTTTGATTAAGTTAAAGGCCAACACTTAAAGACTTAGAAGGTCAAACTTTGCCTTAAGGCAGCAAGTTCCACACCCTTGTATAAACTATTTGAAAAAATAAGTAATAAGGATCTTACCAAATTCCTTTTATACTATAAATATTATTTCGATATATAAAACCAGGTATAGCAAAAATAAAGAAAACTATAGACTAATTTCCTTAATGAATATCAATGCCAAAAATGTATTAATGAAATATTAATAAGGAGATTATAAAATATCACAAAGATCATACCCTAGGACAAGTGGGATTTAAACCAGGAATATTGAGCTAGTTCAATAATAGGAAAACTATCAGTATCAATGACAATATCTATTTTAAAAAATTATAATCTCCTGAAGAAAATGCCTTTGACAAAAACTCATCACCTATTTCTATTAGAAACTATGAAGCATAGGAATAAATGGAGTCTTTCCTAGAATAATAACTAGTGTCTACCTAGAACCAAGAACAAGCATTTTCTGTAGCAAGGGTAAATTTGAAACCTTCCCAATATGATCAGGCAAGGATATCCATTACTACCACTATTATTAAATATTGTATTAGAAATGTTAGGTGTAGCAATAAAACAAGAAAAAAGCAATAGAAGGAGTAAAAGTAGACAATGATAGTTTTAGAGAACACTAAAGAATCAGCTAAAAGCTATTTGAAACAATTAACACATAGAGCAAAGTTGGAGCATATAAAGTAAACCCATGTAAATCATTAGCTTTTCTATATACTAGCAACAAAATCCAGCAGAAGAGATTAAAAAAGAAGTTGCATTTAAAATAACTGCAGACAAAATAAAATATTTGGGAATCTACTGGCCAAGACAAACCTAGGGACTATAGGAACACAATTGTAAGACACTTTTCACTCAAATAAAGATGAATCTGAACTCCTAGACAAATTTAATTACTTATGGGAAGACCAAGAACATATAATAAAAATGACAATTCTACCTAATTTATTTATTCTGTGCCATACCACACAAACTATCAAAGAATTATTTTGTAGAGCTGGAAGAAAACAACAAAAATCATCTGGAAGAACAAAAAGGTCAAGAATAGCAAGGGACTATGAAAAAAATGCGAAGGAAGGCCACCTCGCATTGGTAGATTTCAAACTATATTACAAAGCAGTAAGCATCAAAACCATCTGGCACTGGCATGGTGGAACAGTGGAATTAATTGGGTACAAAAATACATAGTAGTAAATGACCACAGTAGTCTTGTATCTGATAAACACAAAGATCCAAACTTGGAATAAGAACTTACCATTTGATGAAAATTGCTGTGAAAACTGGAAAGCATTTTGGTAGAAACTAAGCATAGACCAGTATTTCATACCATATAACAAGATAAGATCAAAATAAATTTAAAATCTAAATATAAAGGGTGATATCATAAGTAAATTAGGAGAGCATGCAAAAGTGTATCTGTCAATCTATGGATAAGAGGCAAGTTTATGGCCAAACAAGAGATAAATGAGGATCACTGGAATTAAAATACATAACTTTGATTGCATGAAATTAAAAATGCTTTGTACAAACAAAAAAAAAATTCAGCCAAAATGATAAGCAAAACATAAAAAAGGGGGAAATTTTTACCAGAAGTTTCTCTGATTAAAGCCTCAATTTCTCAAAAAATAAAGAACTATGTCAAATTTATAAAAAATAATAGCCATTCCCCAGTTGATAAATGGTAGAAGAATATGAACAGGCAGTTTCCAGAAGTCAAACCTATCAACAGTCACATAAAATGCTTTAAATCCCTACTGATTAGAGAAATTCAAATTAGAACAACTCTATCAGGTTGTCTAATATGACAGAAAAAGAAAATGACAAATGCCCTAGTGCATATGAAGAACAATTTGAAATTATGCTGAAAGGGCTTTGAAATTCTGTATGTTCTTTGATCCAGAAATACCACTACTAGGTCTATATTCCAAAGAGATCAAAAGAAAGGAAAAATACTAGGTCTGTATCCCAAAGACATCAAAAGAAAGGAAAAATGATCTATATGTGGCAAATTTTTATAGCAGTGGCAAGGAATTAGAAACTTGGAGGATATCTATCAATTGAGGAATGGCTAGACATTTTGTGGTATATGACTGTGATGGAATACTATTGTGCCATAAGAAATGGAAAGGTGGATAGCTTCAGAGAAACCTGAAAAGACCTGTATGAACTGATGCAAACTGAAGTGAACCGAAGTGAAGCCAAGAGAACATTGTACACAGTAAGCGCAATATTGTAAGGATAATCAACTGTGAATAGCTTACCTACTGTTTTGAAAACAATGATCTAAGACAATTCCAAAGGACCCATAATAAAAAATTCTATCCACCTCCAGAGAGAGAACTGATTAACTCTGATTAACTCAGATTGAAACATACTTTTTTATAAAACATTTTTTTCTTGTTTTTGTTTTTTGTTTGCATTTCTTTTTGCAACATGGTTAATATGGAAATATGTTTTGCATGACTTCATATGTATAATCAATATCAAACTGCTTGTTTTTGTAAGGAGGAGAGAAGGGCAGGAGGGAAGGAGAGCATCGAGGACTCAAAATCTTAAAGAATGAATGTTTTCAAATTTTACACATAACTAGGAAATATTTAACAAAGTCAATTATATATATATATATACACAAATATGTATGTATATGTGTGTATGTGTATGAACATATATATGGACATACACATATTTACACACATATGCATATATAGGAAAGAACTTCTTGGACTTCCAGCTTCCATAAACACAATCCAAACTAAGTGAAGTCATTTTTTGACTGACTTATTTAAGTAAGGTAGTAAAAGCAGTAACTATTGCCTAACGGAGAGAAAAATAACACAGGAATCTTAGGGATAGAGAATGTAGGAAGATGAAATCACTAAAGCAGTGAGTTTTTCCTGATCCTTTGGTACACTGGCTGAGATAATCTACTATGAATCTATTAGTTGGGGTATTTTAGGACAGTTTATAATTAAAGGTGATGAGAATGAGCAAGCTAAGGCAAAAGTAAGTGCTGAAAATCACACATAAGAAAACAAAGTTATTTTGAGAATTAAATGAGAAACTGGTAAAATGGCATTGTGAGTCTTAAAACAAGAGTTGCATAGGATAAGTAAGTATAGATGAATTCTGATGTGCCGAGTTAGAGGAAACTCAGGGTGAGATGAGAGATTCACTTGAGTATTTCATTAATATAACTGCTAATAGCGTTTTTTTTTTTTAATTTGCTATAGGTCATCCCTGCAGTCCTCAGTTTCAAGGGCTTATAGAGCCTTCTATTCATGAGGTTTATGGTACCTAACTGAAGAATGGTACAATCCAATTCCTTCTAACTAAATGAACAAAGTTCCTGGTGGTAAATATGGGAAGTTGGAGGAGAAGGTGTTAAGGCTCTACAGAATGACCACAAGAATTTCAGTCCTTACATACATTTGAACCCAACATCACAGATAAATATAGCTTACTCTAAATTACTTCTTGGGAAACTATCATGTGATAAAAGTGTGCTAAATCTTTAATTTTGCAATATCCACGACTTTATTTTTTAAGCCAACTGGCAACACCACCATAAAAATTCATGTGAATCAATTAGTAAATAGACATTTATTTTGCACCTACTGTGTGACAGGCACTGTATTAAGCTCTCCTGATACAAAGAAAGACAAAAGACAGTCCTTGCCCTCAAGTATCTCACAATATAATAGGGAAAGACAACACATCTTTTTTAAAAAAGCTGAGAAGAATGGAGGGTACACAGTATAGGGTATGACAAAGTCCTACAGCTGGGATCGAAATAATAAGACATCTGTCCTTGGCACCATCCTCAAATGGAGAGTCTGACAGGAAGTTTTCAATGTCTACCCTTAACTTTCTCCTATCAGAGTGAGACAGGGTAAGAAGGAGAGGGGTACTAAGGAGGTGTGAGTTTCATGACTGATATGGTTTTACAGGATGATGAGTTTGTAGATACCATTATGAAGTCAAGAAAAGCAGCCAGATAGGAAATGATGATCTGATCACAAATTTTCCTCAAAATATATGCAGCATTCTCTTTTATTTTTAAGTAGCTAATTTTTAATCATCAGTCACTTCCCAAAGTACTGTGTCTTCACATAATCCTCTCCTCCCTTTGTAGACTTCTCTCTTTCCCTTTTAAAAGCATTCTATCTTTGTTTATTAAATTAAAACTATATACCCATTTTTTCAGCTATCTCTTTGAAGATGCTGTTTGCATTTCAGTTATTTCATGGACACCTTTATTGTAATGTCTCCCTTTCCCTTTAATCATGAGTCTGAATTAATCTCGGTGAAAATTTAATCATTATGAAAGGACTAAAGCAGAGTCTGATTTCCTCCAGTGTGGCTGATGGCTGGTGTCCCCACGTAGCTTGATGAAAGCAGTAAAGAAGAAAGGCACGGGCAAGTGGAAAAAGATGGGGTAACTCCCTTTATTGATCCGAGAGTCCGGGTTTTTAAAGACAGAAACTGCAAGTCTATGTGACAACTTACTCGTCTCCCATCCTAGTAATTTGACCAGTCTTATTTTCTTAAAAGAATGTTATCCTAGAGGGCATCTGTCTATTTTACATATCCCTTGTATTCTAGTCCTCTTGTTTATCTCACGGAGACAGCAACATCCAGGGAGGCTTGGAGAGCAATTCTGGATGATAACGAGCACAGTCTCAGAGAACAGGTTTTCCCGAAGTTCTAACCTGAATTTGCCACCACACTCCATCCTAGCCCTCAACACTCCAGTCTCATTTCATTTTGGAAATCTTGCCCAATTACATAATTTCCCAGTGATTATTCCCTTTTCTATATTATACCTCTTAGTTAAGAATATCATTTCTTTTTCCCTGTTCTGGTTTTTCCAACTAGATCTTCAAGTCTCTTCAAGACTGGAATCATGTCTTCTCTCTTTTTTTATATATTTCTTGTTGTCTGTCACAATGCTGAATACAAACATAGTAGGACAATAGAAACTGATAGAGATTGTAACCAAATGACCTGGGTTCATGTCCCAACTTTGCTGCTTTTTTTGGAAAGTCACTTAACTTCTATGGGTTTTTTTTTTCTTCATTTGTAATATAAAGGTGCTGAATTAGATGAGATAACTAACTGAGAGCCAGGCTAGTATATATTAAGGGTTTTTTTGATAAGAATATGAAAAGAGAATTGACAGATTGTCAGAAATTATTTCCTCTAGTTGATCACATCTAGACAGCCATACTTGAAAGTATCAGGAATTATAATTGCTTTCCATATTTATTATTTTTAGTGGAACACCAAAACCTCAAAAGAACTAGGATTTCACATGAGCCATACGGCAGACAGAGTTGTGATGGGTCTAAGTAGACCACAATATATTGGCAGTGATGATTTGTGTATTAACAGTGATATGAAGACAAAAGTTGGGCCTGTCATACAGGAAAAGGAAAAGATAGCTGACTGTTGTTCTGTATACTATATTGATATCCATAAAATATCAAAAAAATTGAAGAAGGTTTTTATCCCATGTGATAAATAGCCTGTGTAAAAAAGTTATGGACAATAACATGAGAAGAAAATAGAACATGGTTGTGGAAAATGCACTGAATTTATAATCAAAGCACTGAGGTCAGATTCTCAGCTGTGCCATCAATCTTGGGAAATTAACTGGATCCCAATTTTCTTATTCATAAAAATATGAGGAGGTGGAGGATTCCCTTCCATGCTCTGCTTGTGATTTTCAAGACTTCAACACCATGTCTTAGTTGCCATCTTACCTTAGAATCTCTGTTAGAGCATTGGACCTTCTCATCCTGGAACATATATCTTCACCTCTAGCCTTCTTACCTTAGAACATGCTGACCTCCTTCTCTCATTGGAGACCTCAACTTTAGGGCGGTCCTTAGACCAGCCATACTTCTTTCCCTATGAGTTTCTGCCTCTGACTTCCCAGATTTTAACACAAGGTCCATCTGCTTCTACCTTCTCCACTTAACTTAAGCTTTCTTAGGTTCCTTTTATGTTTTCCTTCATTAGAATGTAAGTATTTTGACCTGATTTGAAATAACCAGTTCTTCCTATTTTTGTACTACCAGCGAAACTACACAACTGATACATAGAAGCAGGATGGGCATAGGTATGGCCATTGTATTTGGAGAGTTCAGCTGTGTTTCTACTCTCACAGATTAGTAAAGTGCAAGAGGGGAATGAGAGGGAAATGAGAGATTCCGGCTACAGCGAATCAATTGAGAGAAGCACACTTCTACATTGTTCTAACAAGTCTGCAACATGGGACCTTGGTATTTGCCCTTTTTGAGTGTGTCATTGTTCTTTTAATGAAATGGTCCTTGGGGTCTGTGTCTACTTCAGGCTTTTTCTTGATTCTGTGACAATACCTGGGAGGCCAAATATAATTAGCACTGTCCTGGACTACTGTGATATTTCTAGGGCTGCAGCTTATAATGGTAAGAATTCTCTCCACTAGAGTATGCCAGGTAGCAGCTAAGACACTTTGTTCCGTGTGTGGTCAGAGTATATACTAAGATTGGCCTTTGTTCTCCCAAAAAAAGAATATATAGTAATTGAATACAATTTAAAGGTCTGGGTTATTCACAATCTAGAAGATTAATTTCTACATAACTGAGATTTAACTATAGTGAAAAGAGGGCAGCTAGGTGGTGCAGTGGATAGAGCACCAGTGCAGGAGTCAGGAGGACCTGAGTTCAGATCTTACCTCAGACACTTGACACTCACTAGCTGTGTGACCTTGGGCAAGTCACTTAACCCCAACTGCCTCATCCTGGGTCATCTCCAGTCATCCTGATGAATGTCTGGTCACTAGATTCAGATGGCTCTGGAGAGTGAGGCTGGTAACCTGCCCCCCCTCACTCAAAACAAAGTCAAGTACAAATGATTTCATTATTTCTCTGATGGCATGGTCTTCTTTGGCAATGAAGGATGAACACACACGTGAAAAGGTGAATCCTAACCAAACATGAAATTCATATCTGTCTTTAAGGGATTTTTTTTTGGTGCATATTCTTTTAAATGGGCCCCAAACAGATTTTCTACAAATTCCATTGGCAAATTATTTTAGGCTTATCTTTTCATGTTTTATCTAATTTCTATATTTCATTCTATGCCATCTTTAAAAATATTTCTCATTTCTCCTTGAGGTTTTCACTTTCCTAATATTTATAATGGCTTCTTGCAGTCTTAGATGTCCCTCAGCTAAGCGGTACATATTTAAGAATTTAATCTTTCCTCATAAATCACTTTTCCATTCCCTCAGTCATGTTTGCTACTCTGAATTTCCTCCAGGTCCTTTATATCTTTTCGGCATTGAGGTGCCCCAACTGAATGGGTTTCAGCTCATTTTCATATTTTTTTCCCTCTCCCATGTTGCCTCCTGCTATATAGCTATTTGTTTTGGTTATATCTGACTCTGAGCTGCGGGAAGGGTTATCTTGCTGCCCAGCCAGTATCCACATCTTTCCTTGCTTGCTCCACAACAGATGGAGACAACTAAATACTTTGCTTACAGTGAGTCCTGGGTTAGTATTATAGAGCTAAATAATAGCCAATAAAATAGATTTTCAGAAATTAAAGTATAGCAACCAGCTAACTAGTTAATAATAAGATTGGTATGCAGGAAGATTTTGCATATGTTTAGTGGAGCCTTCAAACAAGCTTTATTTATAATCTAAGTATATTTCCATAAATATTTGTTGTGTTCCTTGAATCAAATGAAAAGTAACTATGTAGTAGACTATGTTTTGTTTTTTTTACTTTTTTCTCCTTCAGGATGACCTCCACTCAGCGATACCCTTTCAAGCATCAGATTTAAATTTTAAAACATGTTTGCCAACATTTCAAATTCCCCAAAGCTCAGATTAATTACCAGATGCTCCTGCAAGCTCAGCAGCACCAGCATCCACAGCTTCACAGTCCTGACTTCCTGCAGAACCAGAAACTTTTTGAACTTGGTAAAATCTCTATAGACTACCTACTGGCTCCTCAGTTGAAAAGTTAATTTTTTTGCAAATAATTGAATATAGTCAGGTTGTGTCTATATGGTGTAAAGAAGGGAGCAGTTGTCCATTTCCTAGCACATTTGACCAATGACAAGTTTCAAAAAACCCAAAGGATGATGCAAAGACATAGCTCAGAAAGGCTAAACTCTTGACTATGTTCCTTGTGATGATATGTATATAAGAAATGATTCTGAAAAGTCATGGAAGGATTGTGCTCTGAGTTAATGGAGAAAATATCCAAATTGAAGAAGTCAAACACACATATATGTTTTATATATATATATAGTATATGTATATTAGTTTATATTAGCTATATATATATTAGTTTTCCATGGTTCATTCATTCAGTGAAAAATTGTGAAAAAACTCAATATTTTCAACTATTACTTTATTGCTATCCTAGTCTCCTAAGTTATGAAAAAAATTAATGGATGAGAGTAAATGAATGAATACATTTCATAAATTGGGAAACTGGTAATGTTAAAGATGCTTGGACTTGTCCAGAGGGTAGGAGAGAGTAGAAAACTGAATTCATTTGGAGAATTGCATTGTGAGAATGCTGTTGAAATTGAGGCTTGTCAAATCACAGAATATTGGAATTTGAAGGCATATCAAAACCCAACTAGATATCCAAAAGTATTGCCTTAACTTCTCCATGTGGCCATTTAACTTTTACTAAGTAAAAACCTCCATTGAAAGAAAACTCATTATCTTCTAAGAACTCTGATTTTCATTGTATCAACAATGGTTTAAGATGCCAAAAAGTTGGTCTCAGAACCATAAAGACTTGTATTCAAATTCTACTTCTGGGCTGAATGATCATGGGCAAGTTGCCTAATTTCTTAAGACTTTTTTAACAGTTGAAGAATAACTGCTTATTTGCATTGATAGAGGGAGTTTTCTTATCCCAGCTGTTCCTGTACCAATGAAATCTTAAAGCTGGTCTCTATCTTTACAATGCTTTAAGTTCTGTTATATATTACTACATGAGTTTTATGTTTTTAAACATATAAAGTTTAGTTATGTTTTTCTGAAATATGTCATTTTCTCCTTGAAAAAAGGGACCATATATAATTAAGCCCACAGATAGTAGTTGAACTTGATTCAATTCAAAAGGCATTTATTTAAATTAAAAAAGCAAGTGACTATAATCTGCCAGTGTGTATTATACTAGTGGCTGTGGATATGAAGGAAACTAAAAATAGTCCCTGCCCTCAAGATCCTTACACTCTACCATAAGGAAACACAGTCAGTAAAAAAAATATGTACAAAATGAACTTATAGTAATTTTAGAAAGAATGAATAAGACCGAAGGACTCAGCAAAATTCTCTTTTAGTAGGTAGCATCTGAGCTAAGCCCTAAAGAGAACTAGAATTTATAAGAGATGAATGTGAGGAAAGAACTTTCCAGTCAAGGAAATAGGGTTAGGGGGTCAGAGCTTAAGCAGGAGGAGGTAGAACAGCATGGAGGAGAATCAGCCTAGATAGATAAACCCAGATTGTGAAGGGCTTTCCAAAGGAGCAACAAGGACCTGCTAAAGAAGGAGTTCTTAACCTTATGGCCCCTTTCAGCAATCTGGTAAGGTCTAAAGAGCACTTCTTAGAATCACTTTCTAAATGCATAAAATAAAATATGTAGGACTACAAAGGAAACCATTTTATTGAAAGAAAGAATAATTTAAACAAGAAGTTCTGATGATTTTAATGAGAGAAAATGTAGAAGAGGAGAATGACTAGGTCAGAGCTGTGGGATGGTTTGTCCTTCATTTGGAAGAAGACAAATGACATCTCAGGGTAATGTCTTGACTTGTTCACAGATTGGAGTTAAGTGAGGCAGACTCGCAAAAGTTGTTTGACTCACTCACTCTTCCATAGTCATTGAAGTCTAATGGCAAAAGAAAATTCATGATAAATGGACCAGAATGCAGTGGATGATCTTGGCATCTTCAATTTTTGACCAAGCTTTAAGTACTCATCAATGCTTGCTTCAGTTGCCTTCATGGCCATACTTAATGCTGCTTGCCTCAATTCTCCATCTCTAAAACAAGCTGGAGAAGGAAATGACAAACCAGTCCAGTATCCTTTCTAAGAAAACCCTATAATGGGGTCAAGGAGAGTCAGACATGACTAAACAATGACATGAACATTTTCCTTGCCCTGGGATAATAATAATAAAAACAAAAATATTTCTGTAGAACTTACTATATGTCATGCACTACACTAGGCATTTTTTAGCTATTATTCCATTTGGTCCTCATTTATGAATGAGAAAACTGAGGTAAACGTGACTAGGTTACTTGTCTGGAACCACACAGCTATTAAGTGTATGAGGCCAGAATTTTAACTCAGTTTGTCCTTACTCAAACCCTAGCTCTCTATCCACTACGCCACCTAGCTGGGTGGGACATGATCTATGATTTTGCAAAAGAGGGGATTGTCAATATGGCAGAGGAGTTTAGAGGTACAATGATACAGATGTTGTGTCACGAGCCTCTTTAAAGTTTAAGAGATTGAATGGGGGGTCTTACTCTTTGGAAGTGTTTGGCCAGATGAGACTCTGAGAAGCCATTAAGAAGTTCCCCCTCTCCTGCCCCAGCCTTGAAAATCCAGATGTTGGTGCTTCCCTCCCTGGTAACTATGTATGTGTGTAATTTTCAGACTATTAGAAGCATGTCTGTTGATTTTGATTTCTCTATATTTTCTCTGAAGTTCAGGGTGTTGACTTTTTCCCCTGAACTAAGCCAATAATACATGTGCTTGATTAAAATGGTTGTTGACCCCTCAAAAAAAATAAAAGAGATTGACTGATGCATACTAATGGATATTAATATTAAAGAACAGACCTACAGGTCTCATTGACTCTATCATCAAGATAAGACAATCATGTGATGATATTTTAATACCATAACATAAGTAGACAATACTAAATGTAAAGCAATGGCTCCACCATACAATTCTGCACTAGTCTGATCATATCTATAGCATTGTGGCCAGATGAGGAATCTACATTTTAAGTTAGCAAAGTAAAGTGTATTGTTAAAAGGGTGCACAGGATCTAAAAAGTAAGTCATAATGAGGACAAGATAGGGAAATTTTGAATGTTTTTTCCTTGGGAATAGGAGACTGAGGGGGACCATAATAATATTCTCAAGATATCTGAGGTCATGGAGTAAATAGACCAGCTCTGTGTGGTTCCAGAGTTGGGAAAACATGAATTTACAAGACATTGATTTTGATTCAATATAAGGGAAAACCATATTGAAAAACAGAGCTGTACAAGAATGGAATGGGATGTGTCTCAAAAAGTAATGTCTCTGATCACTAAACAACTAGGTAGACAGCTAGGACTGGGTAAGAGTACAAGACTTAGTATCAGGATCTGAGTTCAAAGAAAACCTCAGACATTTATAAGCTATGTGATCTTGGCCAAGTCATCAATCTCTCAATTAATTATTTCATTCATTTTCTTCATCTATAAAATGGAGATAATAATAGCATCTACTATGCAGGGTTGTTGTGAGAATCAAGTAACATATTATATACAAAGTACTTTGCAAACCTTAAAGCAATATATAAATGCCATCTAGACATGTTCAAGTAGAATTCCAATGACTACTTGTCAAAGATATTGTAGGCAAAATTTGATCTAGATAACTGGCAATATCCTCTCCAATGCTAAAGTCTTAAATACAACCCAAAGAAACCACTAACTGCATAGCCAAAGTAAAATAGCAGTTAATTTCTAATCAACTTTTGTGTTACTCTTCATGAAATAATTGAAAGAAATCTAGGTACTTAGCTTTTCTTGCAGATTTTAGAGAAGGGGGAGAGGAAGAGGAAATATATATACATATATATATATATATATATATAGTGTGTGGGTCTGCATGGAAGATCTCTCTAATTCTAGTACATTCAAGCATGATACAGTCTGAGGGTAAATCACCATCTATCACAAGAATGGATCACAAAATGCTGAAACAAGTTGAAACTCAGTTCTGAGAGTCACAGCACCAGTAGTTACGTTCTGAAGCAGAAAATTGACAACTGTTTCTTGGGTACTTCTCTCAATTAGAAACATTTTTATAAAAGTGACAGGAACTTGCAAACATCAGCCTACTCCAGATTTAACACCTTACCCTTAGTAAATAATGAGCCCAGTCCAAGGGCATCAGAAGAAGAGGGCTTCTCAGAGACTGAAAAGGAACCGAATAGTTCCATTTGAGAAGTATAGGAGATACAAGCCCCTGGATTTTATAAGGCAGACTACCTGCAGACACAAGATGCACAGGTAAGGATATATCCCCACCCCGAGAGTAGAAAAATATATTATCATGTGTCATTAATAAGAGGATTCATTGAGTGGAGAGATGTGAGAGGTAAGGAAATCAAACATTAAAGTCACACATAAATACAAAAATCCAGTCGAGTCAAACACATAAAGATACTGAGAAGTGGCAACTAAACATTCCACCACCTTTATCCAAGTCCCTGTTTTTGGTCCTCTTCTCCTCTCAATCTAAATAGGCATCTGTCTTGTTAATATCCATTTTCATGGTCAGCTAAGACCTCTGGGCAGTATTTCTAACTTTCCAGTAGATATTCCTTCTGCATGTCTCACTGGAAACTCAGGATTACTACATTAAAATATCAAACTCATTATTCCTCCTTCAAATCTTACTTTACTCCTTGCCCTAGTGACTGTTTATAATCTCATCGTCATCTCTGGATCTTCCCATTCTTTCATCCAATACGTCTGCCACTAAGTCTTGCTCATTCTGTTTTTGCAAGATCATTCATTTCTTCTCCCTACTTTAATATCCCCACTGTAACAAGAGTTCAGGTTCTTATTACCTCTCACCTGCACTATCATAGAAGTCTTTTAGTAGACTTATTTATATTTTCTTCCTCTAATTTATTCTAAACACTACAAACTGGCATTTCCTTTTCACAGATATGATTACATTCCTCACCAAAAGCTTTAAATAGCTTTCCATTGACCTGTAGAGTAAACTACTGATCCTAGCATTCAAAGCCCTATAAAATTTGACTCCAGTCTTGTTTCCCAATCTTATTTCAACCTGGAAACAGAGTTCTAAATGATCATTTTTTTTCATATTCTATAGACTCAGAGCCTTCATTCTCAGACTTTCTTTTAAAAAGGATGGAGACAGCCTTCATACACTTGACATGTTTCCCTATATGTACAATACAGAGGGGGATATGTAGAGGAATCTCCACCTTCTCAGCAAACATGAATTTACAGACATCAAGTAGGAAATCAAATACAATAAAAATAATGTTTCCCTTAATAAGATAAATACCATGATTTGCCAATAGTGTTTGAAATTACTAGCAATTCTACTTTAAGATTCTGAACTCCTGTCTTTTTTTTCCTTTCTTTGCATTCCCAGCACTTAGCACATTGCCTAGCACATAGTAGGCAATTAACAAATGCTTTTAGACAGACTGATAAATCAGGTAACCCAACATCCTATGATTATTTTAATGCTGTGGAAATGCACATAGATCCCCAGGAGAGATAGTTTTGTGACTTTTCTTCCATGATTGTCCTCCTTCTTAAACTGTTATTTTCAACACTGTTATTTTCCTCAGTAAGTAGAGCAAGCATGTTCTTTAGTGATTTCTCTAGCCTAGTTTTTAGTAGATTTCCTTTAATAAACATTAATCTTAATATTCCCACCTGGATCAGAAGCTAGGGTGTCATATTCCCTCCATAGTTTCATTGACAGTAGTTGGGGATGTAGGGGAATTAGAATCTTTTCCACAGAATAAGTCAGCTAAGTTTATTTTTCTTTTTCACCAAACTTGAGTACTTTTGATTGTTCCCTGAACAACTGAAATGAGAATTAGTCTAATAAACAACCTGAGATTTATACAGGACTTTAAGACATTTAATCATGATTTTCTTTCATTTTCTTAAGAGTAGAATCATGCCATATATAAAAATTTTCTGTTTTACATATTTTTAGATTGTATTTTTTCTTGAAATCAATAAAAAACACAGGAAAATTCCAACATTTGATTGCAGGTCAATATACTGAAGTGATAGTATCAGGCAAACCAGTATTGATTCACATAAAATACAGCAATAATACAAGCTTGCAAAAAGCTTATGAAATTTGGTCCACCGAAATCCTATTTAACTCCTTGAATTTTTATTTGTCCTGATTCCTGCCAATTCTTTCTCCCCAATTCTGATGAAAACCAGAAAATAAGAAAGAATCAAAAAGAGGTAAAGAATATTAAAAGCATTTTAGGCCTATTTATGATTGACATTAATTTTAATTGATTTGTAATAGACCCTGCAAGCAGAGGCAAGTGAGTATTTTGTGAGAATCTTTAAAGTTATTACTAATGTAAATCAAAAACACTATTAGGTAGACAGCTTAACTGAGCCCTATGTTTTTCTTATATAGCAATGAGATACAGGAATGATTTATCTAACCCATAATCATGTGACCACATTTTAGTCATTAATTTCAAAGACGTTTACAGAGTTTACAAAATGGGGGATTAGAACAATGAGATGATCCCTTCCAACTCCAACATTCCAAAGGCTCAGTAATCAAATCCATCCATTCTCTAAGTATCTTGGAAGATAGGTAGGTATTCCCGGGAAGGAGACTTGAATTCATTGAGGGCTGCCCGCTTCTGTATTACTCAGTTATCTTAGGTTCCATTTCCTGGTGTACGATATACTCTCCTTGCCAGTCTGAAGAGGATTCTTTTTAGTAGAGAAAGCAGAAACAAAATCAGCTGAATGAGTTCCCCTCCTTTTCTGCCCTCCAAGATCATTCCAATTCATAACCAGCAGCGCTGAGCTCTTCTTGGATCTGTTCTTCCAACTAAGATTAAAAGGTTTTCTTTTATTGTTACTAACCTTTCTTACAAGCCTTTGTCTTTCTGAAGCAATTTTTGCAAGATCTTCCTACTTCTTTATATTCATCAGATGTCTCTCCTGCCTTCCACTTTTCCTACAGCTTCTTTTAAAATATAAATTGGCTGATGAGCAGCCTGTTCAATCACACCACTCTCTTTAGATTTCTCCTCTTTTCCTCACCTCATCAGCATCATCTGTGACTGCCTCACAAGATTCTTTTGTTCAAGAGCCACCCATCCCTCTTGATCCAACTGGCTTTTTTTTACCTTCTTGGGGCACAGTACCTTCCCTATTCTTTTCTGAACTCCCTGAAATCTACTCTCATAAAGGCAAGAGTAGAGGTCAGCTTATGCATAACATCCTACTTCTTATCTGTTCTAGACTTCAGTGATCACTCTCCCCACACACTGTCTGCCTTTATCTTCAAGAACAGTTCTTATTGCTCTCACAATTCACTTGGAAATTAATCATGACTAACTTGTGACATTTCTTAAATCTTTGTCATGAACCAGTGTTTATTTCTTACGATGGTATTTAATTTTTTTACATGCTTAAACAATCAATCACAAGGGATTTGTTCAGCAGCTACACGCCAGACACTGTTAGGTATAGTAGATATTGGGAAGAAAGAAAGAAAGAAAGAAAGAAAGAAAGAAAGAAAGAAAGAAAGAAAGAAAGAGAAGAAAGAAAGAAAGAAAAGAAAGAAAGAAAGAAAGAAAGAAAAAGAAAGAAAGAAAAAGAAAGAAAAGAAAGAAAGAAAGAAAGAAAGAAAGAAAGAAAGAAAGAAAGAAAGAAAGAAAGAAAGAAAGAAAGAAAGAAAAGAAAGAAAATATTCCTTACTCTCAATGACTTTAAATTCAATCAGGGGTTAAAACACATTAGACAGATAGATAGATGATAAGTTGTTGTTCCACCACATCCAACTCTTCATGACCCCTTTTGGGGTTTTCTTCACAAAGATACTGGAGTAGTTTTCCGTTTCCTTCTCCAGCTCCTTTTATAGATGAGGAAACAGACAAACAGGGTAAAGTGACTTGCCCAGGGTTACATTAACTAGTAAGTATCTGAAGCTAGATTCGAACTCAAGAAAGGTCCAGCACTCTATCTACTGTACCACCTAGTTGCCCCAGAGGATAAGTAAGTGACAAGATGATAGATGATAGACAGATAGATAGGCAGACAGATAGAGAGATAGATAGATACATATTGGCTCCGTGGATAATTAATGAATCTGGATTCAGGAAAATTGGAGTTCAGATTCTGACATTCTGTATGACCATAGTCAAATCACTTAACTTGTATTTTTCTCACTTTCTTCATCTATAAAATGAGGATAATCATCATACCTACATACAGGAGATGTCATGAGTTCACATGAGATAATATTTGTAAAAGTGCTTTACAAATTTTAAAGAAATATGTAAACTATTGTTATTGTATAATGGGTCTGGAAAGATAAATTAGAGCCAGGTTGTGAAGTACTTTAAATGCAAATAAATAAATAAATACATAAAAGGAGTTTATATTTTATCCTAGAGGTAATAGGGAGCTACTGGAGATAAAAGAGTATGGAAATGACACATAAGACCTGATGTGATCATTCTTATATACTGAATCCTTCAACTAGACATGAAACTTCATGAAAGCAAGAACCATGTCTTCTGTTCTGATCCCCTGCAACATGTATTAGATACTCAGTAACTACTCAAGAATATAACTTTGTGCTAAATTCTGCTCTAATGGGTCTCGCAAAATGTAATGCCTGGAGGGCAACAACCTTTCCATTTTTTTTTATATTACTGGTGCTTAGAATTGTGCCTTAAATGTAATAGGTAGTATAAATGCATGCTGAATTTAATTCAAATTAGGCTGCAGTATATTAAGGTTCTGTAGAATATAAATTTCTAGAGGGCAGTGACTATTTCATTTTTGTCCCTATATCGCCAGTGCCTAGCAAGGTGCTTAGCACAAAGAATATGCTTAATAAATAAATACCTGTTGACTGACTATGCCAGTCTAGGTTAGAGAGATTGCATTGTCTTTCATGGGACTCAGGTTTAGCTGTCTTTCCTCATTTTGTGATCTGATTCCTGTTTAGGAACAAAATAAGGCAAAGACAAAATCATGAAATAGCTAATATTTGTCTTTAATGTTCCTCTTCTCTCTAGCTATTTCTCCTCTCCCCTTCAACAATTAGTTATTTTGTTCCTTTTATACTTTTTCTAAGGCTTCCCATAATAAGAACTTACCTAGTCTGATCCTTCCAGGAAATGCCCCGTTTTGTGTATTTCCCAATTCTCTCCTTTCCATTAAGTTTAGCTTTCCTGTCCTATATATTCAAATGCTAGGGGTGACAAGCATCACTCTAACAGATGTACTCCTCCAGTTATATAACATTTTATTTTACTAAGAATTTTCTGTGTATTAAAGAAATGGGTAAAATAGGAATTTCGGGGTCAATTTGTAGGGTCGATTATTGCACAGGTGCCTTTAGGAGTCCTCACTTCTTGGCACATAGATATTTAAAGTCATAGAGAAAGTCAGCTCTAACTGGGGGCCTTTAAGTGAGCTAAGAAGCTGTAATTATTCCCTTGCACCAAGTAGCAACACTCCTTCTCATTGTTTTCCTCTCCCAGTACAATGCAAACTTCTTGAGGAAGGAACTGCCTTCTTTTCTTGCTGTTGGAACCCCAGTACTTAGCACAATGCTTAATACATTCTAAAATGTTTTATCTATCAGTTTCTATTTTAATGTATTTATAAGAAATATTCTATTTTATGTCTTGCATGATGGCACATTTATAACCTGTATCAAATTGATTACCATCTCAAGGAAGGGGGACATAAGGAAGAGAACTCAAATTTTTTTTGAATGAATGCTTAAAATATCTTTACTTACAAGTAATTGGGAGAAAATATTTTAAAAGAAATAAATGTTCTATTTTAATATGATGAAGTGGATTTGCAAGACCCAATGGAGAAGTTTTAGGGATTAGGATTTTTCTTAAAATCCAACTAGGTTACCTTTTTTTTTCCTTTTTTTTTTAAGTTATATTGGAGAAAAGATGGAAAAAATGGCTGGTTGGAAATAAGAATTAAGAAAATGAGCTTTTTCTGAACAAATTTTTGTAGGCTCAAGTGCTCAAATGTAGTACTTAAAACATCCACAACTCATTTAGATTTACCACGTGGAAGTTTACTCTTGCTTGTATTATATAATTTGGCCACATTTTGGATACTCTAAATGAGCACATCTCACCTCAGAATTTTTGCTGAGATGTCAAGTCAAAAGTGAACCATCTGCTGTGACATTACAAATCTTTAACTAAATCAGAAATTGAAATATAAAAATTCAACACTCAAGAACATTATGTAGATTTATGGAACTCTCCAGGGAACTTTGGGTCCATAAACCAATGAAGAGATTAAAATATAGTATTTTCAGCTGTGACACATATAGCTTTCCCTCAATACTTTCCACATTGTTTAAAGTAAATTGACACATATTTTGCTTCACTCAGCAATATGAAAGGTCAAACTATTAAAAAAAACTCTCTCCTTGTTCAGAATAAACTCTAAGATTAATTTGAAAAACTAGTTTAAATCCAATATAAATTAATGCATTGTCAAATATATTTCAGGGCATGCTGTTGGTGGCAAATATCTTTTCCACTACATTTCTGAAAGGGCATATAAACAGAAATGCACAAGCACTCGTACCTTTGCATATAGACAAAAGAAAATTTATTTTATATCACACTGAGTAATATTGCCTTGGACATTCAGAAACAAACTTAGAGCTACAGATGAGCCAGGTGAGCTTGACCGATTTCTCTTATGCCCATTTCCAAAAGCAAAACTGGTTTAAGGGTTTTGGATAGATTGGATCAACTAAACAAGTACATAAATAAGCAAATAAATGAATAAATAAATACAATGCCTGCATTTTTGATAACTTTTCCCACCTAATCAGTCAATTTTACCCAACGCCATTTATGCACAAGTGTTATGTGAAAGATCCCATTTTCCTATGTGCATGAAGATGAAGAAACAGGAGAGGATTCTGGGAAGGTGGCAGAGTAGGTCAGAAAATTTCAAGCTCTCAAGATTTTCCTCCATAAAAGAATAGTGCCTCTGGGTGAACACGGAGCCATGAAAACAAATAAGAATAGGTGCAGAGCAGGGGTCCTCTTGGGAAAGTCAGAGGAGACTTGAAGAAAATTCCTAGGACTACATTTCTTCCCTGGGACGATATACCTCCAGGGTAGGCTCTATTTGAACCACAAACACTAAGCCCTAGAGTTAGCTGAGCTAGAAGGATGCGTCAGCCTGGGTCACCTGAACTTTCACCCCCAGGAGAGTGAGGTGAGTTGGGCATCTAAGCTAGGGAAAATCAAGGGAACCTCTGCTGGCAAGGACCACCAGACCAGCTATGCTGCAGAGAGGGGGAGAGCTGTGGCTGGAAGGAAATAGCACATGCTGGGTGAGTGCTGAAGCAGTGGGGTGGGATGCCACTCGCTGTGGACACTTACAGGAGGAGGTCTTAGTTTGAATTCCAGGTCAGAGGGGAGAACTGAAGAGGATGAGAGGCCAGAGGCACTATCTCTCAGGCAAAGGAGAAAGAATCCAACCATAGGGAGCTTCTGTGGGAATAGAGAAGACCAGGGTTCATTGTCATAGGAGGATACTGAAACAAAGAAACCCTCTTCTGCCCCAAAGAGCTACATCAAATGGTCTCCTTCCCAAAAAGAATTCATTGAAGAACTTAAAAGAGACTTTAAAATCAGTGTTTGGGAGGCTCCAAAGGAAAGTATGGGAGAGAAGAGATATTAGACTGACTACCAAAGAGAAGGTCTACAGAGCCGTTGTGTTGACCTCATTGTTGTATACCCATGAATCCTGACAGTCTACCAGTACCATGCCAGGAAACTGAATCACTTCCATGTGAATTCTCTTAGGGAGAGTCTGAAGATCACCTGGCAGGATAAGGTACCAGGAACTGAGTCCTCACTGTAATTAAACTGCCAAACATTCAAACTCTGATTCAGAGAGCACAAATCCAATAGGATGGCCATGTAGTTCAAATATAGAACATACACTTGCCAAAATAAACCTATTTTATGGAGAACTCACATGGGGCAAGCATGGACATGGTGGTGAGAAGAAGAAATATAAGGATACTTTTAAGACCTCTCTTAAGAACTATGGAATGGATTGTATGACATGGGAGACCCTGCACAGAACCACTCAGCATGGTGTGCCCACATCAGAGAAGATGGTGTGCTCTACGAGCAAAATGGAATTGAAACAGCTCAAAAGAAATACAGCATGTACAAATTTCACCCCAAATGTTCACATGGATTATTTGTGCTCCACTTGTAGTAGAGCATTCCAAGCTCCTATTGGTCTAATCAGCCACAGTCAGACACGTTGAAACTTGACTCTAGCACAGTGATGTCATTTTTCCCTTCTAGAACAAAGGACAAAAACCAAAAGCAATCAAGAATCAAATGAGAGAGATTGAAGAAAAATTGAAAAGAAAAATAAGAATACAAGAAAAACAAGAAGATTATGGCAAGAAAGTCAAACAATTAGGAAAGGAAATGCAGAAACTTAAGGGGAAAAGTGATTCCTTGAAAATAAGAATTGGGCCAGGAGAAGCAAGCAAAGTTATAAGAGATGAAGAAATTATATATATATATATATATATATATATATATATATATGTATATATAATGAAAAATAGAAGAGAATGTGAAACATTTCATAAAAAACAGATCTAGAGAATAGATCAAGAAGAGAAAACATAAGAATTGGACCAACTGAAAGCTCTGATCAAAAACAGAATCTTGATGCAATAATACAAGAAATAATTAAAGCAAATTAGAGCATTAGAACAAGAGTAGAAATAGAAGAAACCTACCAATCTACCAATCACCACCTGAAAGAGATGCTACAAGGAAAATTCACAGTTATATTCTGAAAACCCAGATCAGGGATAAAATATCAGAAGCAGCAAGAAACAATTTTTTACATTTGATGGTATCACAATTAGAATCACACAAAGCAGCGTTTGCAACACTAAAAGATCATAGGCCTTGGAACACTATATATTGAAGAACAAAAGAACCGGAGCTCTGGTTGAAAATATCATACCCAGCAAAGCTAAGTATAATTCTGAATGAAAAAAAATTAACAATTGATCATCTGTGAGACTTGCAAGATTCTGTTTAAAAAAGGAAAAAAAACCTGAAGTCAATAGGAAATTTGACATACAAGAGAAATATAAGGTAATACCAATGACCAACTACAAGGGATTAAATAAGGATAGAATGTTTACCTTTTATGTATGGAAAATGTAAACTCTATGTCCAAGATTGTTACTAGAAATTAGGTAGCTTATAAGAAAGACTGGGGTAGACCTGAGTATGATAGGACTTTAAAAAGTAAAACCATTCAAGAACACTTGGGCAGGAGGAAGAACCAATACAGAGGAATTAGGTAGGGGAGTGGAGTTGTTAGTTCTGCAAACCTACTTTCCTCAGGAATGGGTTTAAGAGGAGGAAATACATATAAATCTAGAGGACTATAAAAGTCTTCCAAATTTAAAAAGAAATGAAACTCTAAGGCTATAGGGAGGTGGGAGATGACAAGGAAGGGAACTTTAGAGGGAAAAGGGATGGAATAGATTTAAGGGGTGTACAAAAGAGTGTTTAAATTTAAGAGAATGGGAAGATGAGGAAGGGATTGCTGGAGGTAGGTTAAGTAATAGGTGGACAATGTTACAAGTAGAAATAAAGAGGAAGAGTTAGGAAAAATAGGAAAAAAAGATATATGCAGGAACATAAAAACAAGATTAGGAGCAGAATCTCTTAGGGAAAGTATATGTTTATATATGTATGTGTGTATATATGTGCATGTGTATATGTGTATGTATATATCACTACCTACATATAAATATATCCATGCTGAGTTTCAGCCTTGGGGTGTTGAGTTGGGGGGAAGAAGAGGGAAAAAGAATAAAGTAAAAAGTGTACAGCAGAGGACAAAAGAAAACCTACAAGGAAACAAAGAAAAGATGGACAGCTTTCAATATAATGTACAGTATTTAATATATAGACTTTCTGAATCCTCTCCTATATTCTGCTGTGCATGTGACATCCTTTTATCTTTTCCTGTATTATATTTAAATTTAATATTTAAGTTCATAATGTTTCTTTTTTTATGTACTTAAGTTTTAGTATTTGTCTAAAATAAAAATGTAGAAATAATTGGAAAAAGATGAGGAAGCAGATCATAGCATCACAGATATGTAAGCGAAAATGACCTTAAAGGTCCTTCTGAACAGTGCTTTCTTTTTGCAGATGGACAAAGTAAGGTCTAAAGAGTTTAAGTGACTTGCCCAAGGTGAGAAATTACATATGTCTGAATTGTTTTGCATTCTACTTCTGACACACTTAACCTAAAATTCAGACTGTGTACCTCCACGTTCAGTGCTCTTTTCACAGTACCATCATGAAATTGGTCTTTAATTAAGAGCTATGTCTCAGAGGATTGCCATAGGCTTTGAGCTGATACGTTTAGGATCATATGAGACAGTAGTGAGAAGCTCAATTTAAAGACATTGTTTCCATGCTTCACATTTAACACTCCATCCAATGAGCTCACATCGCCTTTTTCCCCTACAACCAAGTATGGGAACAAACTACTTAGCCATGTAAGTATTTTTCCTAGTAATCCTGTAATACAATGAAACCTAAAACTACCACAACCAATGACAAGATTTGTACACTTCCATTTTGCTTTCAAGGCTTTTCAAAATGCTCTGTATGAAGTATAATGCAGATAATATTGTCAACTTCTTACCTTTAACTGAGTTAAGCATTTCAAATCCTTTGAAATAAAATAGCTAAATAAATTTGTTATTGAGGGCAATATTAAGTGAGAAAACATTTTATTATGATAAGTCAAACTTGGATGCAACATCATGCAAGGAAATATAGAAAATTAAAGAGATTAGGAAATGTAAGTAAAATGCCTTGCAAACATTAAAGTGCTATATAATTATAAACTTATTTTTAATAACAAATTAAGACCCTGCTTGGGTCAGTTATGAAAGACAATCATTTGTTAGATTAGGTGGCACCGTGGATAGAATGTGGAGCCTAGAAAAGGGAAGATTTGAGTTCAGTTTGGCCTCAAACAACTTGCTAGACTGTAATCCTGGGTAAGTAACTTAAGCTTTGTCTTTGTCAATTTCTTCAGCTCTAAAATGGGGATAACAGAAGCACCTACCTCTTGCAAGGTTGTTGGGAGGATCAGATGAGATAATGTTTTACAAAGCATGTAGCACAGTGCCTAGCACATACTAGGTACAATATAAATGCTAAACATTATTATTAAGACTATGTACCTTGACAGGAATTACCATAGTATTAAAGTATGATACTAAGTCAGTCTTTAATAAATGTCATCTGCAATTCCCAATGTACTTTCAAATATATGATTTCTTATGAGAGAGACAGAGATAATGATAGAAGGAATCAAGTATGATGTATGTTTCAAAGTATAATAATTTTTGTCTTTTTTTATAGTAATGGGAATGGAGAGGACAATATTTTCTCAAGGTATAGCTTAATCAATTGTGCCATTTTAAAATCTTTAAAAATACCCCAATTTCAATTCAAATAGCTCCAATTGCATGAACTCACATTCTGTGTGTGTTTTGTGTGCTGTAACATGTGCATGTGTATGTGTGTGGGGGCTTGTATATATGTGTGTTTGGGAGGTCTCATTTTCTACTGAAAAGTGAAAGTGTGAGAAATAAGTAAAAGAAGCAGAGGTGGGAAAGAACTTAATGGGAGCATTTTTCTTCTAAACACTTTGGTTCATCTAATTGTTTCCATTTATCTTCTGAATTTTCCCTTCCTAATAACAGTATTGAATAAGCAGTGTAATCCACACTACATAGGCCTGAGTTTGGCCCATGTAATATTATTTTCATTATTATCCAGTTAAGGCATCTCGTCAATGTTTCTAATGTTCACATAATGGAACTCTACTAGTTGCTATTGGTGTTTTTATTAAACTTGGATGATTAAACTTCTAGTGAATATCTTTATCACCAATACTTATGAACTAAAAATCTTTCATGGATTAAAAGTGGGCTTCTGGTTCATAAGGCCATTTACATCACAAGATTATTTATACAGTAGATGACAAAGAAGGCAATCCTTCCTATTAACAGCTCAGATATCAAACACAGTAGACAGATTTAATGGAATTGGTTTTTTTTTTAATCTTTTGACTGTCACAAATGCTACCTGACATTAATCCTGTAGTATGAATAATAAAAATTAAAGAGGTTTTACCTTTGGTATTGTGCAGCACCAGAGGAGAGTAAGAACATCTGTCCTTTTCAAAATTAGTAATTGATTTAAGCTCTTTAACGTTATAAATAAAAATACTACTGAAAACACAGTGGCGGTCTGGTCTGCTCTAGTTCTCTTGAAAATATACCATTGGAGGATTATGGGAATCTAGGTACTAGTTTGGGCAAGCCATTTCCCCATTCTAGACTTTTCTCATGTGTGAAAGGAGAAGAACGGAGACAACCACCTTGATCTGAAAATGTTTATGGTAATTTTTTGATAAAAATATTATCTGTGTAGAAATAATGTCCAGTTTCAAGGAAACCAGAATTATCAGTTTTTAAGAAGTGAATCGCTGCTATGAATTTTTTCCTTAGGCATTATATTTCTTTATTCCTTATATTCAAAAGTAAAGAACTAGTTTACCTAGAGATTAACGGATACCATTATCAAGTCTTTCCCCACCCTAAGAAAGGAGTGCTTGATTTATAGTCCTTGGGGAAATAAAAATCAAAATGAGAGCCATAGCAGGTAAGTAAAATAATGGAAGGCAGAAAATGCTTAGAGATTAATGGAGGTATATATCATATGTAGCTCAGTAATCAAGTCCTGGAATATTCAGAGAAAAGTGTAAAATATTAATGGGTAATTGAATATAGTAAGCATACTTAAGTTATGAAAGCACTTCCATGGTTCTACATGAAGGCATCAGTGATTCCCAAGGGAAGGGATTTTCCCATAGTTCTTTTGCTTAGTAGTACCTACCCTATCTGTAAAACTAAGTATATAGAAGCCAAAAACAAATAGAAGGACCAGGAATATTAGATCTAAGTTCTTAATTCCACAACAGGTTTTGTGTATGAGATTATAACCACAGAACAGAATGACAGAATCTTTCAGACAAGTCAAGCACCTTAGAAATAGATAATCATTCATCCATCCCAAGCTTCACCACCACCCACTCACTTTCATAGGTAAGGAAACTAGGAGGGAGAAAAATGAAATGCTTATCAAGAGTCACAGCGTTGAAACTGACTCGCAATATAGGACTCCTTTGAACATCCTATATTGTTTAAAGCTAGCTTTTAGAGACATGGCCATTTGCAAATAAACGAGACCAGATCACTTCTGCCCAAGTGAAAAGTATCTACATATTTATGCGTTTAATTACAAGTCCACAAGTCAGCAAGCCCTTATTAAGGTCCTCCTATGTGCCAGTTCAGTCATTCTAATCATATCTGACTCTTCATGATCCCATTTGGAGTTTTCTTGGCAAAGATACTGGAATGATTTGCCATTTCCTTTTCCAGCTCATTTTACAGATGAGGAAACAAATAGGGTGAAGTGACTCACTTTGAGTCACCCAGCTAGTAATTTGAACTCAGGTCTTTCTTACTCTAGACCCGGAGCTTCTATTCACTACTCCACTTAGCCGTCCACTGCGTGCCAGACATGGTGCTAAATGCTGAATTTGCAAGTGGGTTCTAGAAATTAAATAGTTCTCTTTTAACATGGGTTTGCATTTAAACAATTGTTTATTTCCTTATAAATATTTTTGTGAAAGTTTCAAAATTCTGGAGGGAGTTACGTAATGATACGTTGAAACCATTCCATCATGTTACCACTTACATTTTATCTAAGAAGATTTTCTGATTGTTGATATCTTTATAGCCAGTATTTTGTCAGTTTGGAAGTTCAGAAGACATGGAGAGCAGAGGGGTTGCTTCAATAATATGCCTTTGAATTTTTTGGATTTTTTTTTTCCATTTTGGACCATCAGTGAACCAACAGCTTTAAGGTGGAAAGCTACAGATGAGTATCAAAATATAGGGCATCTTTCTTTAATTTCAGCTTATTCGTGGTTTTGATGTTTTTTGACCATCAGGTCCTCCATTTGCTTGTCCAGACTTTTTCCACTCTGCTTCCCTTAGTATTCCTTTCAGATCAAATTGCTTCATTTTTTTATTTCACCTACTTTTTTGAATAGCAAATCCTACCTGGATTTATTACTCAATTAATCACCAGTGGCTAAGCATCACTCTAGTTTCCAGAAGAAATTCCACCTAGTCTGGACCTTGGCCAGAGCTGCTGCCCTTCAACCCCTATAATCCCAATATGAGACCCAACAGGTATAACATTTGAAGATACAATTCTTTCGTTCTATTAACTGGGTGCTTAAATATATTTCTTTTTAAGATGTGAGGTAGAGATCACATTGAAAGGGATCTCTGGGGAATGCATATAGTGTAGTATATATAATATCACTGGAGTCATTTTACCATGGTTCAAGTTTAGCTCTGCTGGTTACTAGTTGTGCCATCTTGGGAAAGTTATTTAACTCATTAGTTTCCCTTTCTTTAGAACCGAAATGATAATATTTCTCTTACTAATAATGTTGGCTACAGTATTACAGTGTCATGGAATTTCAGGGTTGGAAGGAATCTCAATAGCAGAAAAAAGAAAGATCTCCAATATAACACTCTCAATGACTGGTCACCTATCTTTTCCTTGAAGCTTTCTAGCAATGATGAACCTGCTTCCTTTTTAAGCAGTTCTTTTCACTTTGGAATAAATTATTATTAGAAAACTGCTGGGGATTTTTTTTCCTATGAGAAATCTAGTTACCTTCTTTGAAAATTCCATTCATTTGTTGCTGATTCTGCCCTCTGCATCCAAAATGAACAAGCCTAAATCCTCTGTAACATAGCCATTTCCATTGTGTTAGCCTGTATAAATATGTTCTCCAGCTTATCAAAGCCTTTACTAAATGGTTGTGCCAAGAATTGACCTCAACATATCAGATTTTTCTGACAAAGGCAGAATAAACAGGACTATAACCTATTCATTCATGGAATATATGCCTCTCAGTACAGACCAAGACCACTGTCATAACACACAAATGACTCATATTGAGCTTGAAGTTCACTAAAATTCCCAGATCTCTTTTTTTAGAAAAATTACAATCTGATCATGTTTACCCTGCCTTTCTTTTGTGAAGCTGCTCTCTGGAAAATAAGTGTTATCCTTATTAAAATGTATAGCATTAGTTCATCCCAAAATCTTTCTGGCTCCTAACATGCAAATTTGATGAAGAAGCCATCTATCCTATAACCTATTTCACTGACAAAAGGTTAAACTGCATAGTGTCAACACACCTTTGCAGATTTCCTTCCAACTTGACATGAAATGATCATGGTACAAGACCTTTGGAATTATTAGAATATCATTAATAATCTGTAAAGAAGAAGTTTTAGCAGTTAGGAGGGAATAACTAGAACATTTAGGACTAATGGTACATTACAAGAATACTCCTTCTCCCAGACTCTTTAACTCCAGCATTTCCCCTTTTCCATCATTTTCTTCTACTATGTATTTTTTCCCATCAAGACTGAAAGAGCATCAGTTTTAATTTTAACAAGACAATTTCCATGGCAAGGTGTGATTTCTGGTATAAGGTAAAATGTGTGTCCCTTGTGCCAGGGCTAGGAAAATTATACCTTTTGTAACAAAATCAGACAGAAATTAAAGTACAAGGTAATTATTCTCCAACAAATAAATGTACATTGAATCTCTGTCCAAATTGAGCCCATATTGAGCAAAATTATTCTCCATTTTCATTGAATGTTGAGAGGATGAGAAATAAAGTGCCATAGCAGACGGAGCATAATGTCATGGAAAGAACACTGGATTTGAATTCAGGGATACTGAATTTGCATTCTGGCTCTGGTGGTTATTACCTATGTAATCTCAAACAAGTCACTGGAACCCAACATTCACATCCATAATGTCCAAAATATGTAGGAGTTGAATTAAATGATCTCTAAGACACCTTCCAAATCCAAATCCTGCAAACTAAAATACTGACACTGTTAACACCAACACATGATTAGTCTGGAAATACCAGAGATCTCAAAAACCCATACTTTCTGAAGCAGAAATGATTAGGAAAAGAGCCAATTTCATTGACTAAACCCTTTCCTCCTCCAACCTTCACCACTGTTATTTGTCACTGCATTTAAATAAAACATGTTGTTGCATTTCTTTTATAATGGTTTACTGTGTTTCCCTATAAAGAATATTCTTCTTTCCTGAGTAAAGCTATAAAACAGAGGTGCTCAGAAAAAGTGCATTTTAAAAAGGCTTAGAAAGATTATAGGCAATTGAACTTTACAAGCTTCATTTTACTTGAATGTAAATGGCTCTTCATTTTTTAAAAATGCATATTCTTCCCCGTATTGACAATAGTATTCAGCTAAAAGAAAAGTTTTCATATGAAAGAAGTATAGTTACACACAAATGTGATTGCCATTTTGCAGTACAGGCACATTTTACATGACTATTTTTGTTAAGAGCTTATAAAATATGTCACTCAAATGATTGACATCTTTTATACTCTGTTCTTTTCAAGAAAAATATATCTCAAACATAAGAAAATCAAAGCATTTTTTAGATTTTTGCATACTGGAAACAATCTCTCTTTGAAAGAGAGAAACTTTAATAGTAATAAGTCCCTACTATAACAATTGTCTTTTCCCTTTCATTTATATTAATGTCGCTAAGAAAAAAAAAGAAAATCAAAATAAATCTATCACCTATAATCTAAAGTAATCAACTAAATTCAGCTTGTGATCATGTATATATTTATATTTCAGAACTATCTACCCTGCTATTTGTATGATCCTGGAAACTATTTGAGAAAGCAACTACAGGAAATTTATTTAAAGTTGTCACACCCACAAGTAACAAGATCCAAACTAATCACCACCAGTGATGTGGTAGATTATTTTACTGGCTATTTTTTAGTTGCCTAGATAATTTATTTTTATGGAAATTTTTATTTTATAATTGACTGAAATCAGCCAATAAGAATTTACTAAATGTTAACTACATGTCAAGTACAATCATCTCAATAATCAATAATCAATGCCCAAAGAGAACTGGATTTTCACTAAACTACGTGAGGAACCTCTTCCCTTCTCTCTCTATATATATTCCATTGAGGGGCAGCTAGGTGGTGCAGTGTGTAGAGCACCAGTGCAGGAGTCAGGAGCACTTGAGTTCAAATCTCACCTCAGACACTTGACACTCACCAGCTGTGTGATCTTGGGCAAGGCAATTAACCCCAATTGCCTCATCCAAGGTCAATTCCAGTCATCCTGATGAATATCTGGTCACTGGATTCAGATGACTCTGGAGGAGAAGTGAGGCTGGTGACCCGCACAGCCTTCCCTCACTCAAAACAAAGTCAAGTGCAAGTCATGTCATTATTTCTCTGATGGTATGGTCTTCTTCAGTAATGAAGGACAAACACACACACATATTCCATTGATGACCTCACTGACACCCATGGCTTCAGGTATCACCTCTGTGCCTATAGCACCCAGATGGAGTCCCACATCTTTATCTATTAAACATTTCCAACTGGATGTGCTGTATTTCAAACTCAATATGTGAAAAGCAAATATTATTCTATTTCCACTCAAGCCCACCCCTTCTAAATTTCCCTATTTCTACCAAGCATACTATCATCATTCCAATATCCCTAGTTCTCAATCATGGAATTTTCCAAGATTTTTCTTTCTCTTTTACCTTACATTTCTAATCAGTTGCCAAATCTTGTCAATTTTACCTCTGCGATATTTCTTGCATCTGTCCCCCTTTGATTTATTCAAACAGACACTGCCCCAGTTCAGGTCTACATTACCTACCTTTCATATTCCAGTAACTACCTAATGGGTCTCCATATCTTTTTACTCTCTGGACAAATACAGTCAATGAATCAACAAATATTTATTAAGCATCTTTGTTATCAAATCATTATTTATGAAGAATCTTTACTATTAAGTATCATTACATAGTAGGCTCTGGGCATTCTTATAGTGTAGGCAGGTCTGACTATTTTATTTCCTTCTTCAATAAATTCCTGTGACTCCCTTTCATCTGAAGGATAAACTACACACATCTCTTTTAGGTATTTAAACTTCTTGTGGATTCATAATAGATATTAAACCCACTATTCCACAGTTATGCTTCTAGAGACTTTGCACTGCTCCAAAGGACTACATGTAAATTAGATATTTCTGTCCCGAAGGTCCATAGAAACAGCCTTTCCTATTGGAAAACTTTGGTATTGTTCTTATTTTTCTATTACAGCCAATAATCTTTTATTATTTTACCTCTTAAGCCATGTCAAAAAATGAGCCCTCCCATAGCTATTGAGCCTCAGAGATTTTATTTTGTATACTTTGTGTATTTCCATTAATTTCTCATCTTTGTACACCTTTATTGTCTAAAACCTTCATTTTTTTTCTTCAGGGTGGATAAATTTGTTGAGGTCGTGCAGTTAGATGAGAAGATTTTTTGTTTGATTATTTGTTTTTTCCATAAAAACAAATCCAAACACATCCTTTCTATGCAGTAAGGTTATTTCCTCCCTTAAATTAAGCTAGAAGTTAGTGTGTTCTCCATTATTTATTCAAAACCCTTCATCTGGCTCTTGGTCAACTTTTCAGCCTTACTTTATATCATTCTCCTCTACAACCTGCTCATTCCAGCCAAACTGACCACCTTGCTGTTCCTCATCTGTTAAATTCCATCTCCTGTCTCCTTGTCTTTGCCCTAGCTGTTCCAGATGCTGGGAATACACTCTTTCTTTATACCCATCTCTTTAAATCCCTACTTTCTTTGAAGTCCAAATCCAAATTCCTACATGACTCCCTTTTTTATCCCCTAACTATTAGAACCACCTGACAAAATTATTTAGTATTTATTGTCTATATTTTCTATGCATTTAGTCATGTATTGGAACATCAGCTCCTGAGGGGCAATGGACTGACTTGCTTTTGTTTCTTCTATTGTTTTTGTGTTTTTCCCCCAAAATGAGCCATAAAAGACATTTAACAAATGTTTGTTGATTTCTCTGTGATCTTGTCAATATGAGTGTTCTTTCTCACCAGACTGATAACAATCCATCCATGACCTACCTACCCTATTCAATTCTTGTCTGTATTCTTCCATGAGTTTGGCCCTGAAAATCTACCCACTATGCTGGAAACTTACTTATGTAATATTTGATATTGGGGGTACACAGGAACATGCCTAGTCCATCTCATTTATCACTCCTACATTTCTTCAGCACCATTCTTCACTTTTCTTCTATAACACCTTTGAAACTTTTTGAAGTCTGCTAAAGTCAGAGTCATTTTTCTTTCACCAAGCTTTTAAATTTTAAATTCTTTGGCTATATATTCAGCTCTAGCAAACTCAAAAGCATTCTAGATAGCATATCTAACTGTGAGAAGCATTGGTGAGCTAGAGAACAACCACTTCAGATGTTCATTGGTTAATGCTGGTGAGACAATATAAGATGATTCTTGGATTCATTGAATTTTTTGAACCATTGTTGTAGTGGTTATGGTGGTGGGGAAGGGGTGACTGTGGGGGCTATTACAGCTGCTGTGGTTGTTGGTACATGGCTGGCCAGGATAGTCATAAAGACAAAACTGCTGTGTCTAAGATTTTGGCATTTAATGTAGCCTGTTGTTACTCAGACCTGCTTTCTGTGTTAGCATGTAAACATCTGGAAGAGAAGAACTGTGTCTCTCGTTGCTATATTGTATTGAACGTCATACCTAGCACATGCTGTTGTTATCGTACAGTCTCTCAGTTCTGTCCAACTTTTCAAGACCTCTTTTGGAGTTTTAACTGAGACAAACAAGGTTAAATAACTTGTCCAGGGTGACACAACTAGTAAGTGCCTGAGGCCAGATTTGAACTCAGGTCTTCCTGACTCTCAGCCTAGAACTCTATCTACTGTACTACTTAGCTGCCCACATAATAAGTTCTTAGTAAATCTGTGTTGACTGGTTATATAATGATAGCCTCAGATAAAAGTGAAGATTTCCCATTAAAAAAAGTCACACAAAGAATATAAAATATTTAGTCTATTGTTCTGTACTGGCTTGGCTGTCAGAGAGCATGTATTCAAAAGCCATTTTTGACAGTTCCTACTTGTATGACATTGGGCAAGTCACTTAACCTTGTTGGGTCCAAGTTTCTTCAACTATAAAGTGAAAAGAAGACCACTGAGTTCCACTCCAGTTCTAGTTCTATGACCTCAATTTGATAGCATATGATGATAATAAGTCTAGGATCATAGGTCTGATTCCTGTATGAACTTGTTTGCATCACTCAGTCTCAGGGTCAGAGAATGCAACCTTCATCCTACCCATGTGCTGCTCATCAATGGGGATTGAGCCAGAGGTTATAAATAAGTACAAATCCCATTCCATTTCTGGGCATTGTGGGGAGGGTAACAAGGGAATGTGCTAATTATGAGGCCATTAGTTGACCCTCTTATGTGAAAACTAAAGCATCAGCATAATAACGTTTCCAAATTTGTCACTGGACTCTAAACGAAGTTGTGATAATTTCCTTTTTATTGGTACTTAATTTGGTACAAGATATTTCCCCATAGCAGAATGACTCCAGAATTCTTTTAAAGGTAAAACAATGCAACCTGTGAATTGTAAAGTTCTCTATAAAAATAACCTTTTGTTACAGCACCTGGTACTACTATTATTGCCATTATTACCTCTACCAAAATCCCAAAGATGGAATATTTCTCAACGAAATTCTCTTCCAGAGATCTTTTAAGATACCGGGTTCCATCTACAAAGAGAAATGACTAGAACTCATGCCACAAAGATTCCCTGTTTTGTGCTTTCTCCAATAGCACTTGCACTTAAGAGTTTGGCCTATGTCTCCCTTTTCTCTGTGATATATAGTCATGCTATTTTACCACTCACACTGGGGAGGCTTAAAGGCCATCTTTATCATTGCAGAGAAATCCTAACAGGTTTGTTGCCATGTCTCAAACACATTTACCAATACAGAAGGAAAATTGGCAGCTTGTACTGTAAACCAGTGCCAAGCAGGCTTTTAGTAGATGACCCCCTAACCATTTTAAGTGTCATAAGAAAGTAAATCTTAATGATTTAAATCCCAATCATCAAAATTCTTTTCAAATGTAGAGATGTCATGGTTCATAGGTCATAGGGAGAAAGGTTGTGAGAAGAAGAAAACTAATTAATGAGGTAAGGGAAAAACAATAAAAGAGAATTTCATAACGTCTATTTTCCTGAGATAAATATTTTGACACTGAAGGATGTTGGGGAAATGACAAAATGTGAGAAGCAGTCCAAAGAGTGCTAGCATAACAGGTCAGGGTTCAAATCCCAATTATGTAACTTTTTAGATTTATAATGCTGAGAAAATCATTTAACCTCTCCCACATAACTTTGCTCATCTGTCAAATGTTAATACAGTTGGAGCTCCTACTCCATAAGACTTTTGTAAGAATCAAATCAGATAATGTATGTAAATCATTTTTGCAAACCTTAAAGGCTGTGCAAATGTTAATGATCATGTTAATTTTCTTAGTTATGTTATGTTATCATGTCAGTTAGGAGAGGCAGTATTCAGTAGTTTGCAGATGATTTTGCAGTCAGGAAGACCAAGGTTCAAATATTGCTTCAGATGTAAACTGATCATGTTTCATGTATGATCATGAAAACCTATCCATGCCTGACCATTCTGTATGACTCTTGCCCAAGTTAGGAAGGAAGGAAAGAAAACAGGCATTTATTAAATACCTACTCTATGCCAAGTACTGTGCTAAGTGATTTACAAATATCCTCCCAACAACCCCAGGAATAAGTTTCCACATTTTGTTAGTTTCCACATTTTGCAGTTGTGGAAGCTGAAGGAGACAGAGGTCAAGTGACTTGTTCAGGGTCACAGAATTAGTAAGTGCTTAAGGCAAGATTTAACTCGTTTTCCTGATTTAAGGCCCAGAGCTTTATCCAGTATATTGCCTAGCTACCTCTAGGTTGGATTATATTATCCCCAAAAGCTTGCTTTAAGGAGTCCTCCTAATATGATAGAACCCTTTTCATCTTCTCTTTTTTTTCAATTTTTTCAAAGGTATTTTTTAATAATCATGGTAGCAACCTTCAGTTCACTCTTCTAATAAGCCTGTTGATCTGGTCTTCCTTGTTACCAGCATCTCCACCTTCCACAAAAACGTGTAGTCTTTTTCTTCATTCTGCCTTGTGCAGGAAATAACTGGAAGGGCCACAGGAAGTTGTTGGTAGTTTTGAAGCACTTACCAGCAGTACAGATCTCAAGGATCAAATCCTTCATGCAGATAATTCCATATTTACCAAGAAATTTTGCAATAAGTGCATTATCTGTCAGGGCAATTCTCTTTTTCTTGATTTTGCCATAGCCATGTTTGCAAATCAAGTCATTCCCAGACTTCAGGTTTGAGTAACTCCATGCAATGTATGGTTCCACAATCCTCAGCATGTTAACTGAAGCCTTGTTAAGCCTAACAAAAGAGTCATTGAAGATTTGGTGGATTTGAAGAAGCTGTAATTCTTTTCAAAACTGTGGGCTAACACCATTGATACCTCTGATTCTGATCACAAAAGCTAACTTGGGTTTAACAGGCACATAGTCGTTGCCAGCTTTATGTGCCATTTCTGCCAGCTGGATTTCACTTCTGTACATCTGTCTGTGCTCCTGGTAGGCTTTCACTTTTTCATAGATAACTTTTCTCTGTATGGTATAGAGCTTTTTATAGCCATCTTCTTCAGGCATTTGGCCTTCAGTATTGCAAAAGCCTTTCACTTTTTCAGAAGGGATTCTGGAAAAAAATGGTATCTTCTTTTCTTCTGTGCCTTCCATTATTCTAGCCAGAAAACTCTCACTTTCTCTTAACATTAAGAGGGTACCAGTGGACGACTTGGGCTATCCATCTATCATCCTTGTTCTTTCAATATGATTAGGCCACCTTCTCTTCCTTGATAACAATCTTTATTAGTCTTTTTCTTGAAGTTCCACATTGATCATTTGCTACTAACTGCTCAACCCACCACATGCCTCTTCATTGCCTACTGTCTGATACTCATCTTTAGCTCCTCACAGGTAGTACTGTTCGTATCTTGCTGAGAAATATGTGCTAAGTAGAGATATTTAATATTGTGAAGGAGGTCCAGTACAAACTTGAGATTAGAAAGGGTAAGGCACAGCATTATCCTCATGGATATTGATGTCCTCCATATTCTCCCTTTTGAGAAAACATTATGCTTATTGCATCAAAACCCAGGACATTGAAAAGCCCCCAAGAATACATCTGTAATCACTGAAAGAATTTGATTTGACCATCTGTAGAAAAAAAAATTTCCAATAATGAAATTGTAGGTCCTGAATTCACCCTTCCTCCCCAAAAAGGTTATTGCATGGATGAATAGAGAGAGTAATGAGTCTAGGATTCCACTAAAGTATAAATCCTTATAAATATAAGATTTAGGGGCAACCAAAGTTCTTTAAAAAAAAAAAGATGGACTCCTCTGATTTACATTTCCTTGATGAGCATATCGAGTCTGATACATTTGTGGCAAAAATATGGTACAAAATCTACTTCAAGAAATGATCAGCAGTCTTGGAAATTCATTTAGAGCAGTAGTTCTCAATTGTTTTCTCATTTTCTTTTCTATGAAGAATTGTGGCACAGCAAGGAGACTAAAAATGTTCACATGACTGCAAGTATAGGTTTTATTCATTTCTTGTCATCTATTGAAACCTAGAGCTCACCCTTGAGCATCACTGACTGAGAGTAAAGGAATCACATTGTTACATCACTTTTGGTTTTGGTTTATTCTGCTGTTGATGTTTTAATTTCTACTACCTTGAGGGCTATAAAAACTGAGGGCAGTCAAATTGTAATGGAAACTTTTGTTAAATGAGTCAATCCTGATACAGTGCCTTTTTCATGAAATTATTTCTTCCTTCCAAAGTTTCTTTTAGTTTTCTTTCCATTTTCATGTTTAGGTTTAAAAAATGTCCCTTGAAATATCTGTACTCAAATATATCTAATTTTATATACTTCCCCAATCAGATATAATCATTTGTCTAATTACACTTAAGAGCTCAAACCCAACTATATGATGAAAAACCAATTTCTGTCTGTGCAAAGCTTTAATTTGCTCATAAGAACTACCTTGGATTAATTCAATTGATTATTATGGAAGCAAAGTGTCTAGTTGCGAACAAAATTTAAGATTCTGTTTAATTTTGTATTCTCTGCCTCAATTAAATCTAATAAATTAATCAAGACTTTGAAAATATCTATCTACTATGATATTATAACAAAGGAAACACTTGAAATATTAAACTATGAATAAATTTTTTTAGAATAATGAGATCTTTTATTCACAATCTCATGGTATTAAAGAAGTTGGAAGGAATCTGACTCCTTTTTAAATAATCCATGTTCAGTTCAGTTGTTTTTCAGTCATGTCCAACTCTTCCTATTTGAGGTTTCTTTTTGCAAAGATACTTGAATGGTTTGCTATTTCCTTCTCCAGTATTTTTATTACAGATGAAGAAACTGAGGCAAACAGGGTTAAGTCACTTGTCCATAGTGATATAACTAGGAAGTGTCTGAGGCCAAATTTGAACTCAGAAAAATGAGTCTTCCTGACTCCAGATGGCACTCTATCCACTGAGCCATCTAGTTGCCCTAAATAGTCTATATATAAATACTCCATATTTATAAATAGTCCATATGTAAATACAAACTAGGCAAACATTGCTTACTAGCAGTACTCTTTAGAACCAACTTATGAAAGTGAGTTTAACACTGATTCTGAACATAGTGAACACTCAGTAAACATTGATTGAATCACTGTATACCTGTAAGATGAATGTCTATTCTGAGGCTACCAAAATGACTCAAAATTTATTCCCAAAGAATTAGATTCAGTTCATAGGAATCTTGAAAGATAGTTTAGGCATAAATAACGTCTGATGGACACAAGGAATTTTATCCAAGGCAACGACTCACAAGATAGTCTCTATGCTCATATATATCCTTAAAAGATCTTCAAGATCACTATATTTCTGGACCTAAAGTAGACTAGAGAAAGATTTGAGGGATTCTTATGATAGAAGTCATCTTATTTGAGTAAAGAAATCATACCATTTTGCAGGACTTCTTTTTTCTTAGTGTTTTTCAAGAGGTCATATCATAATAAAAAGTTCCCTCTAAATATGAAAAATCTGTAACAATTAAAGAATAAAAAGCAAGAATAAAAAGAACTATTCAATCTAACTGAATCCAATAAAGCAAATGTTTGTTGAACATGTACTGTGAACTATAAAAATTCAAGATGATTATTTTTTCTTAATTTTTGTCATTATACCACAGGAACATGAATGATCATAAAAACGAGTTAAGTCCCTGCCTTCAAAAAGCTTCTAAAGAAATATTTTTCAAGGGAACAAATAATAAACTTCTTAAAACAAAGTATTAGGGAAATCATGAGGAGGAAGCAATCACATCCTGTACATGAGAATCAGAGAGAGGGGTATAAAGGAGTTGCATTCCAGTTGGTCACTGGAAGATACATAGTATCACCAATCAGAGCTGTGGAGGAAGAGAATTACATTTTAATTTCAATGTAATAAGCATTTATTTAAAACTTAATAAGTGCATGTCACTGAACTTAGAGCTAAGACTACAATGACAAAAATGAAATATCTCTTGCCTTTGAAGGAGCTTACATTCTACTGAGACAATACAACATGTACTCATATAAGTAAGTAAAAGGAAGAAAATGTTATACAAAGTGAGGAAATGCCAATGGGCAAGAGCATTTAGGTCAGAAAGGAAGAACTGTGAGTGATCCTTGCTGCCTATCATGTAGAGAGGAGGAAGTGATGGAAAACTGGTTAAGGTCCATATTGTGGAAGAGATCATAAAGCTGATAAGGATGAATTTATTTGTTTATTGACGAATAACCACTGAATCAGGAAATTTATTAGAAGACAGTTGAGCATCTGGCAACTGTGTATAAGGATTAGAACAAGGAGACACTGGGAGAAAGGTAGCTGAGGGTCTTCAATAGGATGACAAGAATGGAAAGCACAGGACAAGAGGAACTATGGAGTTTCACTAGACAGTACTTGGCAATTAGATAAGGGGAGTAAAGAAGAGTCATAAAAGTAAGTCCAAGGTTTCTAGCCTGGGGATTCAGAGATTAGTGGCACCATTAATGAAATTGAGAAACTCAGCAAGAAGTTGTGGACAAATGGGTTGGGCATTAGCAATAGAGATGTAGAGCTGAGAAGTAAAATCTTGGGATTTGATTTGGCAGCAAAATATCTAGTCAGGGATGTTCAGCTGGCTGTTGGAAATGAAGAATTAGAGTTCAGGAGCAAGGCCAGAGCTGAAGAAACATATGAAGGAGTCATTTTACACCACAATGATGCTATATAAAATGACTCTATAACAATGTGAGAAATCACAAGGGAAAAAAGAGATTCAATTTTTTTTCAGTAGCAGATAATAGTAGAGCAAATACTCAGCTGCTATACAAAGCTACAAGTTGCTTTACTGTAATTAAAATTATGCTAAAACAGACTTTGCTATCTTAAAAGTTGAAAGAGAGGGAAGGCATATTTACCTTATTTTAAAATGTCATATAAAAATAACATCAGCCTATGTTCAAATTAGACACCAATATATCCCCATATATATGCTTCCATACTCTATACTGCATTTTTAAACTATTTTTAAAGTATTATGTAAATACTAGCTGTAATAATGAAAGTGGTGACAGTACTGATAATGATAAAGATAATAATAAATCAAGGCCCTTTACTACCGTGTTTATGTTCCTCTGAATGCTCTCCAAATTATCGATGTGGTATTGTCAATAGATGGGGTTTGAGCATGGCAGAGTACAGGAGGACTGTCACTTCCCTAATTCTGCACATTATTTCTCAATTAATACACCCTCATTGCACATTAGCTTTTTATGGCTGCCATATCATACTGTTGACATTCATTGAACCTGTAGTCTACTGAAACTCCCATATTTTTCTCAAATCACTTACCTTTCAGTGCCTGCCCCATTGCCTATTTGCAAAGCTGATCTTTGAAATCAAGGAAGACTTTTTACTTGCCTTTAAAATTTTATCATATTGTATTTGACCTAATATTATCAGATGTTTTTGGATCCTAATTCTTTTATCCACATATAGATTTATGGCATCTATAAATTTGGTCACCACTTTATATGTATCTTTATTCAAGTCCCTAATAAGAGTTTTAAAGCATATAAGGGCCAAACACAGGTCCCTGGGTCACTTTAGAGACCTTCTTTCAAGTCAAGGAAGGAGTCCCAAGGAATGGCTATACGTAGGGAGCAGAATGGAAAAAATTCACCAAGAAAGATTGTCAGGAAGGATATGAGGGAAACCAAACAGAAAGTTACTCAGAAGTAAAGGGAAGACAGACCAGCAAGATGAGAGTGTTCAACTAAGTCAAATTATGTTAAAGCATGAAGGAACAAGAGGGCAGAAATACTGCAAAATGTGGCAATTGCATTTCTGTCCATGGAAAGAACTGTATCAGCAGAGTACTGTAAGAAGCTATATATTACAGGAAGTTGAAAGAGGCAAAAGAAAACTATAGATTTTCCACTATAGGAGTTTAGCAGGAAAGAAAGGGAGAATAGAGGAGAGTTTGAGGGAGTATTAGTATCAATGGAGGGTTCATAAATTGTTCTGGTTTTAGGATGGGAAGAAGTATATCTGTAACCATAAATGAAAGGGACATTGAGGCTAAGGTAGTGGCAATGATTACAGAAGCAAAGACCAAAAAAAAAAAAAAAACAAGAGATGACAAAATGAAAGGAAAACATAAAGAAATTAGCCTTAAAAATATAAGCCACCTCAGCCTCTAAAAATTAAAATATGTGTGCCTGTCCTTCCTTGCCAAAAAAGACCATGCCATCAGACAAATAATGACATGATTTGCACTTGACTTTGTTTTGAGTGAGGGAGGGCTATGTAGGGTGCCAGCCTCACTTCTCCTGAACAGCCATCTGAATCCAGTGACCAGATATTCATCAGAATGACTGGAAATGACCCAGGATGAGGCAATTGAGGTTAAGTGAGTTGCCCAAGGTCACACAGCTAGTGAGTGTCAAGTACCTGAGGTGAGATTTGAACTCAAGTCCTCCTGACTCCTACACTGGTGCTCTATCCACTGCACCACCTAGCTGCCCCTGGCAAAATAGTAGGAAAGTGAGCAAATGGTAATTAGCTCATAAATGTTGTATAGATGTTAACTATTATTGTCATCCTTATTCATATATATTTATATATTCATAAATGCATGCATATGCACATCTTTATATATGCATTTTGCATTGTCTAATTTGCATAATATTGCTTTTCCTCAAAAGAATATAAGCCTCTTTGGAGTAGGGGCTCTATCATTTTTGCTTCTGTATCCTCAGCAACTAATGCAGAGCTGAGCACATACTAGGTACTTAATAAATGTCTCTCCTATGAATAAATTAATGGATGGGATTAGAAAAACATGTAGAAGAAGACTTTACATATTATATATATAATATGTAATATATATATACACATGTATATATAGATATATAACATTACAAAGTTTACATACACATGTACAATATAACCAAGTTTCATTATTATTTTATATAAAGAAAGGGGAAGAAGACATAACGATGTACTATGTTATAAAGAAGGAAGATGATGCCGATCTTTTCAGTGAGTGGCATAGGAAGCATGGTCATCTGCTCATTGAGAAATGGTGGGTTGAAGGTGGATACTACAGGAATAAAGACAGTTCTTGGAATGCTGACGGTGGAGAAACCAATAATCAGAAATGTAAACACTCAAGACATTCATCAAATTTTCTGAATTGCATCATTGTCATCATCAACATCAATAACTTACATTTATTAAATTCCTAGTGTATGCTAGGATCAGATGAATAGGAATAAATAAATGTCATAAAATTTGAGAGTTGGAAGAGACCTCAGAAGTTATACAGTCTTATCTAGAGATAAAAGAAATTACCTATCGTAACATACCCCAAAATGATTATCTAGCCTCTACCTAAAATGTACAAAGAGGAAAAAACCTATAACACCTCAAAAGAGTCCAGTCTACTCTTGGATTATTCTGATTATTTCGAAGACCTTAATTGGTTCTTTTAGTGACTACTAACCACTGTTCCTAGTTCTCCCTTCAGTGGTTGAACAGAACAAGTTTAATTCTTCCATTCCATGACAGACCTATACATACCAGAATAGAGCTACCATTTTGTGTAGGACACATGCAGGTTGCCAGCCTCACTTCTCCTCCATATCATGTGTCCTCTTAGTCTTCTATCCTCTACACTAAATACGCCCATTGTCTTTGATCTTCCTATGACGCGGACTCAAAGCCCTTCCCCTCTGGTTAGCCTCCTCTGGACACTCTCTAGCCTTTCGATCTTAAACTGTGGAGGCCAAAACTGAAAATACTGTAGAACTCCAGATGAGATTTGTTAAAGGGAAAAAGCATAGTAAGGATATCATCTCTCTACTCCTAGAAGCTATGCCTTTTCTTACTGTAGCCCAAGATTACATTAAGTTTTTGGGAACTGCAAGTTGTGTTCATTAATTTTAGTTTTGTCCTACTTTTCAACACTACTCTTGAGGTTTTCTTGCAAAGCTCCTGAGTGGTTTGCCTTTTCTTTCTCTAGCACATTTTATAGATGAGGAAACTGAGACAAACAGGGTTAAATGACTTGCCCAATGTCACATAACTAGTAAATGTCTAAGACTGGATTTGAACTCACGAAATTACCCTTCCAGAGTCCAGACCCTCTTCGCTATCTACTGTGCCTCTAGCTGCAATTGTCCATTGCATACATATATTGAGTGTGCAACTCATTCAAATCCCCAGGTTGTTTTCAGAACTGCTTGCTCCTATCTTATATTTTTGAAGATTTGTTTTTCTTTTTAATTTTGTACCCAAGTACAAGACTTTATACATTTCACTTTTGGATTTCTTCCTACTAGATTCAGGCTTCTATAAAAACACATAATCTAATTCCCTATAAAAGAAAATAAGCCAAAAATAAAATCCAAAAGAGGCAACAAAGTCATAAATTCTAATTTGAAAAAAAAATAAATATGTACTGCTTAGGTACAGAGAAGTAAACCCATGCTAATTCTAAACTGACAGGCGGAAAATGATTAAAGTTAACATCGTGGGTACAATTGAAAAAAGATTAATAACCACTTAAATAAGGGTATGGCAGCTAACGATATAAATCTCTGCTTTGTCAGCTTAAGTTGAATAACCCAAGAAACGAATCATGCTATTTTGAAATTACTATTTGTATTTTATATACATGTAGTTTAATTTTATGAAAATTGGAAGAGGAAATGTTTGTATCAGCCTCACAAAATAGAGAAAGCCTCACAAAATAGAGAAACTATCATTCTTGTGTAAGGTTTTCAAAGTTATTGCTCCATTTGACATTATTTCAGAGTGAGGACAATAACATTTCACTAGGATCTGGGGTGAAGCTAAGTCCCAAAACTTTCGATTTTACTTGGGGTTTACTAAACATACACAGATACCAGTTTGACTAAGTTCTGATGGCAGTGCTTGTATTGCACCACAAGTCTACATGACCTCAAACTGATTATTACCTATATGTTTAAGTTTTTATTTTTTCCCAACTATACTTTGACACCATGCTGACATCACAGTGATAAAGGAAATTAGTTTATCATAAGCTTCCATGAACGCTTTTTTCTTTCTCCTTCATTGAATTGTGGGAATCATGCAAACCTGACTCCATCTTGTAAAACTGACTCCATTTTGAGACCTAAGTTTCATTTTCCTGCTAATTCTACCAGCTTGCTAATCATGGGAATCGAGTGACATCCTGTTTCACATACAGAAAAGTCCACTTGCTCTCTCACCTTTCTCAGCTCTCAAAACTCACTCATCTCTCTCTCAATTCAAAAAACCCCTAATCTTTCTACCAATGAGAAATTAGATTACTTAATTCTGTATTCTGGTTTACATCCTCTTAATTGTTTTCTTGTAACGCATAAAATCTGTGTCCCCCTGTATTCAGGGTCCATTGCCAGGATGAGGGGTTCTGGCCCTGATTTGTTATTCAATTGGCATGAATTGTTTAATAAATCCATATGTGCAGAAGCTCAAACCCTTGTTTCTTCAGTTATTTCAGATTTTACCCACCAAAGTCTTTCTTCGCCAGCAGACACCTCATTCTGAAGATCATTGAAAGTATTGTATAGCTTTTCAAATGCCATCTAACCTGTTCTCCCTGAACCACTCAATTCTCAACGCAGCCCATTGTCTATCTATGTAGCACTTGCTAATGATGTGTGGCAAGGGCATGTCATGGTCATTAGAGAGTCACCCTTATAATCAGAAGGGTCTGCAATTGACATAGTCCTACCTCTTACTAATGTAGCCCCCATTACCATGGGCAAGGGATTTGACTTCTCTATAGTCCAGGAATATTTGTGAGATTATAAATTACAGATGAATTGCTGATCTGCATTAAAGAAAGGAGTTTCCATAGTAACAGTCACAGAGTAGGAATTTCTCAAGGTAATGACATCAAAGATTTGGCACACACACACACTAACAAATACAATTAGATCTATAATATCTCTACTTCGGAAGAGAAAATCCCTTCTATCAATGATCATTGTTGCTTTGTAATTTATAATCTTAGAAAGTTTCCTGGAGCACTGATATATTTGTCCAAGGTCATGAAGTTAGTACATGTCAGAAGTGAGACTTGAGTTAGGTGATCCTGAAAATGATGTTTTCTCTCTGTATACTACAGAGGTGGAGAGGCTCTTTTGTATTTGTATGTTTGTTTACATGTGTATAGAGAATTCTCAACTAGGAAACTTCCTACAATGTAGTTTAGAACCTGCACTGCAATTTATACAGTCAAAGAGCTACCTGAGGTACCCAGAGTTTAAATGACTTATCAAGGATATATATCTTCTCACATTAAAAAGTACTTGGCACTATTGATTCATTCAACATCAGAAATGCATATGGTCTTATCAATAGAAATTACATTAAATAATGTCACAGTATGTTTCATCTCTGTCCCCTATAAATCATCACACCTTTCCATCTGAGTTTTTGCTAAAAATCCCTTTGTATATTGTTTCTCATTAGAATATGAACTCCTTTGAATTGTCATGCTTTTTCATCTTTATCCCCTGGACTTCACACTGTGCTTTGTGCCTAGAAACTACTTAATAATGTGCTTTTTCATTCATTCATTCCACTTCATTTTAAAGAAGAGAATTTTTTTATCTTCTGGGATTTGATGCCTTAATAATGTCACCTGTGCCTAGGAGCATTTCTATGGCCTTGGCTTCAATAGAAAAAGTCTACTTTCATATGATTACTACATCTATCTCCCAAAGAGATCAAATAAAAATGAAAAGGACCAATCTGTACAGAAGCATTTATAGCAGCTCATTTTATGGTGGCAAAGAATTTGAAATTGAGGGGATGCTCATCAACTGGGGAATGGCTGAACAAGTTGTGTTATGTGATTGTGATAGAATACTGCTATGCTATGAGAAATGACAAGTAGGATGGCTTGTGTTTTCATCCTTCGTTGCCAAAGAAGAGCAGGCTATCAGAGAAATGATGACATGACTTGCACTTGACTTTGTTTTGAGTGATGGAGGGCTATGCAGATCACCAGCCTCACTTCTCCTCCAGAGCCATCTGAGTCCAGTGACCAGATATTCATCAAGATGACTAGAGATGACCCAGGATGAGGCAATTGGGGTTAAGTGACTTGCCCCAGGTCACACAGCTAGTGAGTGTCAGTGCCTGAGATGAGATTTGAACTCAGGTCCTCCTGACTCCTGCACTGGTGCACCACCCAGCTACCCCAACAGGATAGTTTAAGAAAAACTTGGGAACACAATTAAACTGATAGAAAATGAATTGAGCAGAACCACGGAAACTTTGTATACTTAGATACTATAATAAATACAAAGATCCAAGACTTTCCCAAAGGACTCCTGATCAAAAATGCTGTCAATATCCAGAAAGAAGAACTGATGAATTCTGAGTATAGACTGAAGCATTTTTTTCACTTTCTTTTTTCTTTTTCTTTTTTTTTTACAACATGGCTAATATGGAAATGATTTGCAAGATTTCACATGCAAAATTAATATCATATTGCTCTCAGTGGTTGAGGGAGGAGTTAGAGGGAGAGAGAGAATTTGGAACTCAAAATTTTTTTTTAATTTTTTAAATAAATAATTATTTTTTAAAAGTCTACTTTCATTTAGGTCATACAATAAGGAATCACAGAATTGTAGAATTTGAGCATTCTAAGGAACCTTGGAGGTCATGTAGTCTAACCCACCTAATAACATACCTGAAAAATGGACATTGGGCTTCTTCTTGAAGAACCCCAAAGAGGGGCGACTCTAATTCAGGCTTCATCACCTCATGCTGTTCTATTACAATAGAATGCTAGTGGATCTGCCTTCCTCAAGTCTCTCCTCACTCCATTTAACCATCAAAGTGATTTTCTTAAAATGCAGGTACAACTCTCTCACTCCCTCCTCTACTCAATAAATTTCAGTGGATCATTATACTCCAGGATCAAATAATAAATGGTTTTTGGGTTGGAGGGACATTCAGCGTACTTCACCAACTATCACCCTCTGACCTTTCTACTCTCCTTGATATTCCTTAAACAAGATACTCCATCTCTCAGCTCAAGCATTTTCTCCGGCTGTCTCCCTTGACTGGAATGTTCTGCCTCCTCAACTTTGCTTACTGACTTCCCTGATTTCCTTCAAGTCCTAACTAAAATCCCATATTTTACAGGAAGCTTTTTCCCTACTCCTCTTAATTCTAGCACTTTCCTCTGTAATTTACTTTCTATTTCCCTGCATGTAGGTTGCTTTGCATTTATTTGTTTGCACACTTTCTCCTCCATTAGATTGTAAGTTGCTTAAAGACAGGAAATGTATTTTGCCTTTTTTTATGTATTCCCAGCTCACTGAATAAATTTTGGTTGACTGATATATTGGCTAGAACTTGTCACCTTCTGAAGCAGTCTATTCTATTTTTAGACATCCCTAATTCTTAGGTAGTGTTTTCCTGGAATCAGTACAAAATTGGCTTTTTTGCAACTTCTATCTATTCTTCCCAGTTTAACCATCTGGGACCAAATAGAACAAGTCTAATGACTTTTTTTCCCACATGACAGACTTTCAAATATTTGAAGACAGGTATTATGCTTCTTCCTTTCTCCAGGCTACATGTCCAGTTCCTTCAATTGATATTCATATAATATGAACTCAAACATCTTTTTATCACTCCAGTTGCTCTCCTGTGGACCATCACCTGTTTATCAATGCCTTCTTAAAATGTGGCAACAGAAATCGACACAACAGTCCATTAATCAATAAACATTTGTTAGGCATTTACTATGTGCCATATACTTTTCTAATTGCTGGGGATTTTTTAAAAAAAGAGCAAAAGACAGTCTCTGACTTCAAGGAGTTCATAATCTAATTGAAGAAGCAATGAGGAAACACACATGTACAAATAAGCTATAAAAAGAAAAAAAGTAATTAAGAGTGAGTAGGCACTAAAAATAAGAGGGACTGAGAAAGCTTTCCTGTAGAAGATGGAATTTCAATAGAGACCTGAAGAAAGCCAAGGAAATCAAGGAGATGAAGTTGGAAAGAATTTCGGGGACAACCAGAGAAGATGCCTGGAATGAAGAGATGGAAGGTTTTTGGTTGAGGAACAAGAAAGAAACAATGCTCTAGATTAAGTATTATATGAGCAGAATATAGTGTTATCAGCTCTCTATTCCCAGAATCTCTCTCCTCTTAATGCAACCCCAAAATCACATTGTCGGTCATATCACACTGCCGATCCATGTTGAGATTGTGCTCCATTGAACCACCCAGATCTTTTACAGGAAAAATGCTGAATGCTGACTACCCATGCTTCTCCCATCTTATATTTGTGATGTGGATTATTGTTGTCCCTAAGTAAAGGCCTTTGATTTTTTCCCTACTGAATTTCATTTTATTAGATTAAGCCCAATACTCAGTCTATCATGTTTTGGGGGTTAATTTTTTTTCTTTTTGGGGATGAGTGCAGAGGGGAAATCTGGTCAGCATCATCTAGTCTACTGTGTTAGTTATAGCTCTGTGTTAGTTATAACTATAGAATAGTTATAACTATATATAGTTAGTTATAGGAGAAGTGAGTCTGCTGACCTGCACAGCCCTCCCTCACTCAAAACAAAGTCAAGTGCAAGTCATGCCATCATTTCTCTGATGGCGTGGTCTTCTTCAGCAATGAAGGACAAACCCAACAACAACTTTTCATCAGCTGCCCTGCTCGGTTTCTGCTCTATGGAACAAGATCCTCCTTGGTGTTCTCTTCCCTCCTCCACTTACTCCTCCCCACTCCACCCCTTTCCTACTTCTTTTTGTGTGTTATCTCCCACTATAGACTGAAAGCTCCTTAAGGGTAGAAACTGTCTCTCTTTTTACTAATTGGATCCCTAGAACTTAGCACTCTATGTGGCTCCTAGTAGGTACTTAATAAATGTTTACTGGATTACTTTCCAGCTTTGAGTCATCTGAAAATTGGAACGTACCTGTTTGGCAAACCTATAACCACATGTTGAAGACTTGCCTTCATATCAGCAATTAAAGTATTATAGACCAAAGTGATGATTGCAGTGCTGACTTTCATGGAGCCTTGTATGATTTTGAAGCCTGCCTCAGAGAAATTTTCTCTGAAGGGGTCCTTTAAGGATATAGTTTGTTCTATTGAATCAAATGCTTTTCTTAAAATCAATGAACAATAAACAAACCAGGAAGCCATGATTTTGCCTTCAATTAATGAAGGAGCTCTGCCTGGGGAAGCTGACTTAGCAATTTTGATGCACCTCCTTTCCCCTCACACAACCTTTCATTTCTTCATCAAAACCACCCAAGCCCAAATATATTAGCAAGTCCCTTGCTAAGTAGCACCTTCCTCTCTCCACTCAGAGAAGCACAGGTGAGTAAAGAAAACAGGTTTTTCTAAAGAACTTGAAACCAGACAAATCAAGATTGTGCTTCTAAAGCAGAAAGACTCATACAAAGCAATTGATAAAACTCCATCTAATCAGTCTCCAGAGACTCCATACCAAATCCTCATTGTTAAAGAAAATATTGAAAATAGTGGTGGAGGGAAAGGAAAGAGCTATAAGATTTTTTAAATAGCAATAATAATGATTTTTTAATGGTTTGGAAAATAAAAATGAATATATTTCTCTTTGGGATGCTTTCATTTCCTAAGGCTGCTACGTTTAACCTTGTGAGATTTACTTCTGATTGATTTTTTTTTAAGTTTAAAGAACTCTGTCTACATCTGTTTTTTCCATCCCCTTTTGAGAGCACAAACACTTATTATCCCCCTGGTGATATAGCAGGATAATTTGTGGACCTTTCTCCTAATCATGTCACAAACAGATTATGTTGCAATGACAACTTTATAAAGCATTAAACTTTTTTCCTTGCTGGACTCTACTTAAGGTTATTTTCAGTTTTCTTGGGTGCAATCCATAGCAATGATCTTTGCAAATTGGGACGTGTATCTCACAAAATCTGTTGCTAAAATATCATTTATCTGAAATCCTTTTCTCTGAGGTCCTCAGAGGAAAAGAGCTAAAACATTACTCCACATTGCATTATAAGGAGTTACAGTATGCCTTTAAAACCCTAGGGAAAGATAAAGAGGTCAAGCAACTAAGTACAGAAAAACTTCTCTATGCATTCATTGTAACAATAGGGAAAAAAAGCAAGTTAAATCGTTGGGGAATTCCATTCACTTATCATCAGCTAAATTCTCCAATATTTTGCAAACTATGTAATTAAGCTCATGAGAATTGTATTGGGTATGATAGATAACCTTATATATCTGACCTTACACACATCAGAATCAGGAGAAAATTGGGCTTGTGTGCAGACAGGCATTTCAATCCTTAATTTGTTTATGGGTTAATGTCCTTTTTTATTCACCTGATTCACCTGGATTTGGTTACAGATCTCCCAAGAATTATTGCTTCACAGTTTACGGGTTGCAAAATGCTTTTTCATTTAATGTTATTTCATTTAAGAATGAGAGATTATGTGACTTGCCTAAGGTCATACAACTAACAAAAGGCAGAGTTGGGATTGGAACTCAGGTCTTCTGACTTTAAATCAGGGCTCTTTAAACTCTATTGCTCATTCTGTATTGTTCCCCATATAATTTTCATACATAATTACAAAAACAGCAGAAGGAAACAGCATGTCAGAGGCATCTATGCCTTTGTTCATGTATCAATTTACATAAGTTGTCTCCAGATGTAGAATCCTCAATATTTTGAGCTTCTAGCTTTTGTAACCACCTCATACCATTCTGATCTTCCATGACTTTGAATTCCTAGAACACGTATCTGTCTACATCATACACTATCTTGTATTGATTTTTAACTAGTTCTCGAGCACATGTTCAACCTCTTCAGTGAAACTCTAAGGTCTTTACTGACAGGGACTTAGTTCCTTATTCTCCTAATGCACACTCAATAGATAGAACCATAGGACCAATATCTAGATCGGACTGTATTGATCATCAGATCCAGGATCTTGGAAACAGAGGCCCAAAATTGCTAATTGATTTGCCAAAGGAAAGTGCCAAGTAAATGTGGAAGTTGGGATATGAACCAGGGAGGGAGAGATAGAGACAGAGACACAAGGAGAGGGGAGGGGAATCTAAGAGACAGAGAATGAGAATTTTGAATTTATAATAGGGACGTGATCCACTTATTCCCCTCCTCTCAGTGGCTAGCCCAAAGACTAAGTTTTCATTGGAAGTAGCTCCCAGGACCACATTTTTCTAGAGGATTCATGCCTGGACATACGAGGATTGCACTGAGAGGCATGGACTCTCATTGCAATGTAAAAGACTGATCATAAAAAGAAGAGCCATATAAAATGAATCAATCAATCAAGAAGCATTTAATAAGTGCTCATATTGGGGAGGAGCCAAGATGGTGGAGTAGAAAGATTCACGTGTGCTAGCTCTGGAACCCACAGCCCATAAATTTCCTGTAAAAAGAACTCCCCACAAATTCTGGAGCAGTGGAACCCACGCAGCAACGGAGGGGAGGAGATTTCCATTCCAGAGAGCCCAGAAAAACCGACCCCAAAGGTCCATCACACACTGGACAGCGGAGCCTACCCCTGCACTGCCCTGGCCAGGTGGCCCCAGAGGAGCAGATCCGAGCAGGCTTCAGGGACCAAATCTCCAGGTGGCCACGAAAGTCCTTCCAGCCACAGGTGCTACAGGTCAGTGAGAGAGACTTCTGGGCTGGCCGAGAGGGGAGCAGGGTGTCTCCGTGACTCAGGCCCCCTCGGGAGGCAGCGGCAGAGGTGGTGGCAGAGGAAGCGGTGGCCCAGAACTCTCAGAGCAGAAAGGGGTCAGGGCCATTACTGAAGATCTCTGCATAAACCCCATGAGGGAACTGAGCCTGGGAGGCGGCCCTCCCCCCACCTGAGCACCAGAACTTAAGCTCACATTGAATAGCAGCCCTGCCTGATGCTGAAAGCCCTGAGGCTGGGGAGCAGCATTTGAATCTCAGACCCCAAGCACTAGCTGGGCAGATCTAGGCGGGGTGGAGAGGAATCTCAGAAGTCAAGTAACTGGCTGGGAAAATGCCCAGAAAAGGGAAAAAAAAAAAATAAGACCATAGAAGGGTACTTTCTTGGGGAACAAATGTTCCCGCCTTTCATTTCTGATGATGAGGAACAATGCTTACCATCAGGGAAAGACATAGAAGTCAAGGCCTCTGTACCCCAAACATCCGAAATAGAATAAGTGCTCATATTGTGATAGACATTATGCTAACCACTGAGAATACAAAGAAAGAAAAACAGCCTCCACTGGGGTGGGGGGCGGGGGAAGGAGAGAGAAGGGGAAGAGAAATAAGCATTTATTAAGGTCTGGGCTTACTCTGTGCTTACTTCTGTGCTAAAAGCTTTACAATTCTCTCATTTGATCCTCACAGCAATCCTGGAGGGAGGTGGTATTACTATCCCCATTTGACAGTTGAGGAAACTGAAGCATAAGTTCAGTGACTTGCCCAGGGTCACACAGCCAGTTAGCATTTAAGGCCAAATTTGAATTCAGTTCTATCTGCCTGGGGGCCAAAAGCAGGAATCATTGCTTTGAATCCCCATAGTGACTTCCATGGAGAAGTTAAAGGCATTCTATGACACACAAGTAGCCAGATCATGCACATGAGAAAGTCAAACTGAATATCTAGGATTTACCCCCAGAGAGTGTTCAATGTGTTGGAATAAAAGTTGTAACACTGAACCAATTACTTACTCTCCAGTTTTTCTTCAATACCTGGTAGTAAGTAAACACACAGACTGAAATTGTACTCAGTATGTTCAAAGAAAAATGATACCAAAATATCTTGTTTATCTGGAGAATGAAAATACCTGCAAGCCTTTGGCACTTGGGGATACTTTTTATCTCTGGAAGGAGAGAGGCAGACCATAATCACCATTCTAGTGGTGACAGTCCATTTCATCCAATATGCAAGGGCTAACTGAACCAGCTACCAAAAGGCCACTCGAGTATCCACAGTGCTATATGGCAAGAACTCTTCTACATATATAGCTTCCCTGCCAGAATCCATTTGGGTCAAGGTCAACTTGAGAGCAAAGTTATACAAATAATATGCAATTTGAATGGAATAAAAAAAAGTCTAGAATGCAATCACAGTAGCATCCTCAGTAGACATACAGCCAGCAGACCCAGAGCTTTTTAACTCACAACCTAAGGAACATGGTGGGAACCCTGAGGCCTGAGCAGAAAGCTCAGTGAAGTCAGCATGAGGTATTCTTGTGCATGCATAAAATTCTGCCAAGAATTATGCCACAAGTTTTAGTCTGTCCTTGGTAATGTTTAGATAAGAGCTGTATCTTCCTATTGATCTATGCTTTGGAGTTTAACATGTAAAGATTCACCAGCCGATCTGAGAGAACACTTAAAGGAGGCTTCTGCTCTGAGGAATTCAGAAAGGAGGCAACTATAATATTCTCAAGATCTCTGGCAGCAGCTCTAGGCAAAGGACAGAGTTCTTCAACACAATCTTGGTGTGCAAGGACAAAGTAAGATAGAGGATCAGTAGAAAGCATCTCCAACCAAATAGCTGAAAGAATGAGTAATCTGACAGTCTTCAAGACTGCCCCAGAGAACAGTAAGAACTCTGGAAAGAACCAAAAAGCATAACACCTGTGGCCTTCAGTGGAGTCAGTCTTAATTCGCCGCTGTCTAGGAAGACAGGAATGTTGCGAACTCTCTATATTTCACGCCTATAGAAAAATAAAGTCCTAGGAGCTTTTCCAACTAAAAGATTATTCAATGGGCTTAGTTATTAAAGGGAATATAGTAGGATGATCATACCCCTATTACAATTCCAAATTCTCATTTTCTCTTATATCTTCTCTCTCTCTCTCTCTTTCTCTCTATCTCTCTCTCTGTCTCTCTCTCTCCTTCCCAGCTTTACAATGAAAGTGATGCAATGGACTCTAAGAAGTTCCCATATACCAGATACAGATGATGAGTTGGTGCCAGACATTGATCTATATCAAGAAGATTCGCATCCAGATCTAATTATAAAAGAATTGCAAGTTAGTATCAACAACAGGTTAGCAAAACTTGTCGCAACTGCCATCAGTCTGAGGCGTATCTCTGCCCCAACAGAGGATACGAGAATGGGCTAAATCTTGGGGTTGTCCCTTTTCTGATTAATATCCCAGTTGTGGAGCTCCTAAGGAAACTGAGTCAATCTACAGATACTTCATTAAGGAACTGGAGAGAGTTACATTCTACCTGGGCCATACAGAGCACCATAACAAAATATATCAAATCTAAAAGTAACTTTCTTAAGTATGCAATACTATATAGTATTCTTTAGGGTTTATTTGTTATCATAGGACCTGAAACTTAATGCCAATTCTTCTATTTACTTGTGTGACTTTGGGTAAATCATTTAATTTTGTGTGCCTCAGTTTCCTCATTTTTAAAATGATAGGTTTGAGTTAAATGACCTCTAAGTGACTCCGGCTCTATATCCTTGATTTCTAGCCTCATTTTTGTTCCAAATATAATGTGATGGACAACTCAGTGCCTAAGAATTAAGATAAAATTTGTTTAATTAAAAAAAATTAATAACCCAAAGTAAAACCTATCCATGAGATTGTAAAAGCAACCCACAGAGAAATTCTCTGGGGTTTTAAGGAGCTCACCTCCAGAATTTTAGCACCATATTTATATATTCCTTGCCCAAAGGGCCAACAACTGGGTACTAGGTCAATCCACTTGGTAATAATTACCTCAAAGTGCCCTCATCTGCTTTTCAGTGTCTTGTCTCATAAGAACCTCATTTGGTGCTGTGGGAACATGGGGAGTTTACTCAAGCCATCCCATTTCTACTGACATCCTGGCTCACAACAGCATCTAAGTGGTGAAAGGGTGCCATTCTAGCAGCCCTAAGTGCTTCTTTTCTGAGGAAATCAGAAAGTGGGATTCTAGAGCCCTGGACGGTAGGTAGAATTAGTTGGAGAGAAGTATTATCCTGTTTATAGGCTTCTGTGAATCTTTTGTTTTGAATTTTCATGAATGAAATGAAGGCTGTCATTTATGTAATAGATACCTTTAGTGCTTGCGTAGAAGCTGAGGGATCTTTTACCCACATCTGTGAAGACCTAGATACAAGCTACATTCTGATATTCCCAGGGAAAACTCAGGATGACGTGAAGTGAACGAAATTATTAATTACAGTGGAAAATCTGGGTAGGGAGCTTTGGAATATACAGCCAAAGGTATGAATAGTGCAAAGTTGGCAAGGTTGAATTCAATGTGTGAATAGGATCTGAAAGGTTAAAAGTAAAAATAATTTACTAACAATTACCTCTGTCTAAAAATAGAATGTGCTGCCTCAGAAGGTAGATAATGAGACACTCATCATTACAGATCTTCAAACAGAAACTGGATGATATTTTGTTGGGAATATTGTAGAAGAAATTCCTGTTCAAGTAGGAATTGAACTACATGGCCTCTGAGGTTCCTTTTAACTGTGATTCTATAATGTTGATGCTTTCCTGTAGGTTGACATTATCCCGTAATATACCTTAAAGAAACAGCTAGTTTATATAGTGAGAACTAATGGGGTTTATGAAACAGTCCATGAAATGAGTTGATTTAATGAATCTCTCCTTTCTCTTACCACTCCTGTCCCTCTGACAGACACTGACGTGGGTGGGCTCCCTCTCCCTAGCAGTCTAATGCATTCACTCAATAAGATTTTTCTTTTCATTTTTTTCTTGTCATCTCTAGGCAGCACAGACAAATATAAAGTATGAGGCAAACTGCCTGGGGCAGTTAACATAAAAGCAATCACCCAACATTAATCTAATATCATACCATGAGGAGGATCTCTCTTTGTGAGAATACAGCTTTCTTGTGCTCTATAGAGAAGACACCAGGGGCAAGTGGGTGGGGTAGACACATGGAAGGAGTGGAGCTGGAGCCTGCAGTGCTTTCAGAAGGTGAAGCTGTTCTTTAGTTTGATTGAGCAGCCTCCCAGTGAGCAATCAGCAGCCCCTGAGAGATGTAGAGATGGCACCTAAAAGTAAAACCTCCCAAGTATTTATCTGAACGAAGCATCTTCACACGGCTTGCCAGACGGGAGCACAATGGCAGTGAGACAATGGCCTTCTTTTCTGATGAGTCTTTCAAGTAGCAGCCCAAGTGAATGCCGGCATGTCTAAGAAATACCAGGCACAGGAAAGTAGGTGAATGAGATGGATGTTTCAGAATCTGCCTAAGAGCAGACTCACTTCAACAGACTTCTAACCATGGACTTTATTAAATTTTTACTCTGAATTAGTAAAATGTACTCCAACCTGTCTGTCTGTGTTTGTCCATCATTTTCGAAGAAGACCATGACATCAGAGAAACGATGATATGACTTCCACTTGACTTTGTTTTGAGTGAGGGAGAGTTGTGCAAGGTCCCCAACCTCACTTTCCCCTCCTGAGCCACCTGGATCCAGTGACCAGATATTCATTAGGTCAACTAGAGAAGGCCCCAGATGCAATGGGAGATATTGGCCTATATCTCTTACCTCAGAGTGAGGTAAGGCCATTCAGTGAATAGGCCTCTCTAAGAAGTAATTAGGGAATGGTCCCTTTAATGAGCAAAAGAAAAAAATAAGTAAATCAAGCTGGGAGGGAAAGAGTAACAAGCTATATATAAGTGAATAGATCTTTTCGGCAACATTTGTTGAATGAGATTGGACTATCAATAGGAAAGTGTTCTAATCATGAGAGATTTGTTAGTCATTGATTAATTGCATTAAAAGCATTTATTAATCATTTCATATGTGCCAACCGCCGTGCTAAGCAGTGAAAATACAACACAAGCAGAAAGAAAGACCACCTTTGCCCTCAAGGAGCTTACTTTCTAATTGGGGAAAACAACACATGAAAGGAAGTTAAAAGAAAGGAGGAAAGATACAGGTACCAGGTTTGGTGCATGGTAGATGAAGTCTGAAATTTAGCCTGGAAAGGCAAGAGACATGGATGGTCCAGGAGCCCTCCTCAATTGGAGGTTCCGAGAAGAATCATCCAATTAGAGAGAGGGGCCCCAGAGGCAGCGGGTACTTCCAATTTAATTATTTATTAGATAGTTTAAATAATAGCATAGTTATTCATGTCCTCGGAAGAAACTCAGGCAAGGAAATTATAAGGAAAGGTTTCTAAAACTTAAATGCAAAGCACATCTGAACCATGCCTCTGCAAAGGAAATTAAAGCTTAGAAAAGGCTAGGCCCAGTCCTGCTGAATTACCTAACCTAGTAGCTGAGGAGTTGGAGTGACTTCATTTACCCAGATAAACTTTGAATAACTATTTCTAGAAAAACTTAGTGTAAAGGAAGTATCCCTAAGAGTACAGCATAAGCCTTTCCTTCTACATTGTAGGGCCATGATAGAATTCATGTTTAGGACTTTGAGAAAGAAGAAAACATAGGACATGGAAATCATTTGTTGCACCATACACAACTTACGTCTGCTTTGGTATAAGAGTCTTACTTAAAGCAGAAAAACTCATAAGGATACTGAATGACTGTACATTTAAGGATCACCACTCATTCTTCCTATTCCCCTATTCCTTTTATATCCCTCTTCTTCTTCAGTTGCCTTCTTATCAGATTGAAGTACATATTATAACAGTAATAAACTGCTCTAAGATGCTTAAGAATGATACAAATGGAAGCAATGTCCTTCCTGTACATAAAGAAAGATGATGCTCTTAACCACCATAAATCATGCATGCATACTCAGTTGTTTTTGCAGCAGTGGGAATGAATTTTTACTTCTCCATCCATATTCCCTATTCTAGCCAAGAATTATATCTGATACCTAAGATTAGGCGTGGAGTCTGAAACAAGAGTAAGGTCTGTGGTTGAACAGACACTTAATCTGAGTCCTCCTGGATTCTGTTTCTATCTTTTAGAATAAAGACTGATCATTTCAGATGCGAATCCATTTAAGTTGTAATTTCCCAGACAATATAAGCCATTAGTGATTAGTCAGTTCACCTCAAAGTGCCAGAGTAACAGGTGCACTCTTGGAAAGGCAATGACATAATTGCAATCTAAGTGGTCCAGATAACCGGCTGTAGATCTGCCAGGTTCAAATAAGGTAAAAACCTTGTGAAGATAAGTGTTTTTTACAGCTTTTCCTTTGGTATCTTACCACAAAGTTTTTTCTCTTAAATATATAAGGAAACCAACATGATAAATGAACCAATTTCATCTGAGATAGTTAATAATAAAAAAAAATTTTTTTAATATATCATTTTCAATATTGCATGTTATCAAATATTGTAAAAGGATAGATATGAACAAAGCAACATTGTAGCACTGGCTCAATACTTTGCTATGCACATCACTTGCATGTGCTCTAAGTGGTTGACATGTATTGTCTCATATTCCCTTCTCCCTTCTAAAATTTCCGAACAATAAAAGCCTTCAAAGAATTCACTTAGTCTTTTTAGCCTAATAAACATGGACTGGCAAATAGTACAGCATTTTCCATGACAAGGATCTAGGTTATTATTTTCTTCCTTGACTTGGCAACATGTATTATTTATGGTAATCTCTTAATATTTTATCAATGCATACACATCTGAAAGGCCTTTCTTGAAAATAAAAAGCACATTCAATATTTCTAAATAACTTTTACAATGAACATTATTGCCCCCGCCTCAATATGTCCTAGGCCTTATTTTTCTTTGTTTTTTGAGTTCCGGAATGCCTCTGGCAATTTTGAATGTATATTTGAATCAGATTTCCAACTCTTAAACCGACAAGATTTTGTTGCATTATCAGATCTTCAATAAATACTCCTTAAACAAATAGAGCCCCCAAAGTCCAACAGTTAAGGAAAGAAGAATCACGACAATTAATCATTAGCCATTGGACCCTGATTGTTCGATTTGTTTAAGAACTGGAAGGGACCTTATAGATTACCTAGTTGAAGCCCCTTATTTTACAGAAGAGCAAACTGGAGCCCAAACAAATTATGTGACTTGCAAATGACACAGATAGGTGTCAGAATTGTTCTTCCTACCATGGGCTCAGGAGAAAAAACTGAGGTTGATGACCTTGCATAGCCCTCCCTCACCCAAATCAAAATCAACTGTAAGTCATGTCATCATCTTGATGTCGTGGTTCTCTTTGACAATGAAGGACAAACACAGTCACAAACCTTCTTCATAAAGTTTCTGTAGCCTCCAATTTATTTTCTTCGCTGAATTCTCACCTTTAAAAAGTAGGGAAAATAGTGCTTAAAGAACCTGCCATCAAGTGACTTTTTGTCACCTTTTCAATAGTACAAATATATTCAATATTCAGCATGTATTTACTGAGCCTTTACTCTGTACACAGCAAACTATTCCAAAATTCTACAGTTTTGTTTAGCCTAAAACAGTCCCCATCCCACCTCTGTCTCATCAAAACTACTTACAAGAAATTCTATCAGTTGTTAAAGATAACTGGCTTATTTATAGGTAATCAAAGCTTCAATTAATTCTTAAAAATCAATCAGCTAGAATGGGATTTCTTTTTACCACCTGATAAAGTGTCTACTGCTGGGATAAGCCTCATGGGGGTTTTGGTAGGAGGAGGGGAATTAGGGAGGAATACAAAAGAAGAATAAACCATTGTCATTGCCTATGGAGAGTTTATAATCCAGTAAAGAAGATAAGAAATAAGAAGGGAAATAATAAGTAAGCAAGACAATGTACAATAAACTCTAAAATGAGGTAGAATGACAACTTGTGAATAGCATAGCATATACTTAAGTAGGAAAAAATTGTGAGGTATGGATTTACCAGTAGTCAACTATAATATAATAAACTGGTCATTTCTTTCAACAATGCAGATTGTGACCCGCACATACCTCTCCATGCATGGCTGTTATCTCTGCCATCCCACCATTTTGTCACATGGGTCCACCTGAAGTGCTGAAGCACCTTCCTTTAGTTTTCCTAACATCATAAGGATACCAACATTTCTAAAAGAACATGTTGAATGAATGAGCAAATCAAAGAGGGCTAAAGCCATCAGGGCCTTGAACTAGACAGACAGGAAGAAAGAAGAAAGGAGAACGTTCTAAGTGTATATAGTGTATATGACAGCATGGAAAAGGCAGAAGCAAGACTGAGAGTAGTTAATACTGGGAGTGAGTCAAGGGTCTATCAAGAGCTCTAACTGGAGTAGAAGGTCAGTTGGTTGATTGCTGTCCATTCTCAAAGAGGGCCAAAATAACATCCCTATGTTAGAGTCAAGTTACAGTATGTCCAGCTGTGACTGATCAGACCAATACAAGCTCAGAGTGCTTTGCCACAGGTCAGGCATAAATAGTCGAGGTGGGTACTTTAAATTTGCACATTTCATGCTTCTTTTGAGCTGCTTCCTTCCTGCTTTGTTCCTAGAGCACAGGACCTTCTTTGATAAGGGCACACCGTGCTGGGTGGTACTGTGCCAATATCTCCGGTGTCATACAATCAATTCCAAAGTACTTAAGATAAAGCTTACGAGTGTTTTTCTGACCAGCATGTGAGTGCTTGCCCTGTGTGAATTCTCCATAAAATAGTCTTTTAGACAAGCATTCGTTTGGCATTATAACAACATGACCAGCCCATCAGAGTTGCAGTAGAATCTGAAAGCTTGGCAGTTTAGTTTGAGAAAGGATCTCAGTATCTGGTATATTATTCTGAAAGATGATCTTCAGAATCTTCTAAGACAATTCAACTGGAAGCAATTCAGGCTCCTTGCATGATGCTGGTAGACTGTCCAGGTTTCACAAGAATACAACAATTAGGTTAGCACAATGGCTCTGTAGACCTTCAGTTTGGTAGTTAGTCTAATACATCTCTCCCACACTTTCCTTCAGGCCTCCCAAATACTGAGCTAGCTCAGGCAATGCACGCATCAACCTAATATCAATGTGTACATTCCTGGAGAGAATATTGTCAAGATAAGTGAACTTATCCATAGCATTTAAAACTTCTCCATTTGCTGTAACCAATGGTTCCACGTGTGGATAGTATGGTGCTGGCTGATGGAGTACTGTAAGGGAATTGTCAACCCCCAGCCTCTTGGACAGCATTCACTGCTCACAACTCAGGTAAACTGAGGGGAGACTGGTAAGGCATGAACAAGATGGCGCTGGGAGGAAGGGTTCCACCCCTATTTTGCTCAAGGCTATTATCCCGGGCTTTTCAGAGAACAAAGAGGCCAAAAATGTTTTTCTTTCTTGGGGCTACATGTCCACACAGGGCAGTCCTAGTTTAAGATAAATTACTTCCTTATAAGGGCAAACTAATTGGTGATAGGTTCACTTAGAGCACTGGTGTCAGAAAAGAGATAAAAGCACTGCTTGAATCTTGTCTCCCTCCTCGGTCATTGCTTACAGCTACACTTCACCAAGGCCTACAGGCCTCTGCTGGTCAGATAAGCCCAGGGTCCCTAACAGAGTACCTATATTTTTTTGGTTTTAATTGTTGGCATATAAAATCGTTCCATACTTTGTTGTATCTGAACTTCCGAGGCTGCATTGAGTGTGCAATCATCTCTCCAATTTGGTCTTGGCTTGTAGCCTTTTCAAGTTGAAGAATTTACCATCAGTGCAGTAGCTGACTTTGATGTCATATTTGCCCTCGTTGAAGGTGTTTGACATTCTGGCTGGAATATACTGAAAACTATGGAAGCAAGCATACAGCTTTGTTTCACTCCTGGACTGGGAAGCACAAGAGCACCATCCATTATACAGAATGTGGGCAAGTATGCCATCATGAAATTGACATATAGTACTGGTGAACTTTTCCAGACAAGCAAATTTGGACATAATTTTCCATAAACCCTCATGAATGACAGTATGAAATGCTTTGGTCAGATCTACAGACATTGTTTATAGACCTCTGTTCTACTCTTGTCATTTCTCCTAGGGTTGTTGGACATCAAACACCATATTGGCCATTCCTTGGACCTTCCTGAAAGCACACTGGCTCTCAGGTAGATGACCATCTTCCAGATGAAGGATCAGTTATTAAGGATCTTGCCAGCAGTCACTAAGAGAGAAACTCCCCTGTGATTGATAGAGATGGACAATGGAGACATTCTTGAACTCCTGGGGCATAACCTCCTCTTGCCATATAATCTGGAAAATTTCTGTGAGAGTAGAAGGCACATGTCAAGGAAAGTCAGAAGAGGGTACTGAGTAAAAAGGGCAGGGCTGGATTTTGAAGTATCTTCAAGGCATTGGAGAAGACTTCATGTTTACCAACATGTAGCCAAATATAGGCCACAACCATAAAACCTCAAGCAGCTACATCCCAAGGTCAGAGAGTGGCGATAACTATTTATAACATCTATTTGACAATAATCACAATAACTCCCTTCTACCCCTACTCTAGGGGTGTTTTAATGACCCACCTAGTCCTCTATCCTCCAATTCCGATAGAAGGAATTATTTATCAAGCTCTAGACTTTGCCTCACACCAAACTCTGAAATCAATATGTTCACTAGCCATGGCAAACTAAAAGCAATAAATAAATCTATGACTCTACAGTTGGTAACTCAGATGGGAATTTGGCTTCTTGATTGTCATATTCTGATTTCATATATCGTTTCCAGTCATTATATTATTGTACTGTTTCTTGTGACCAAGCCCTTATCTCATGCCAAGGACTCCTTCCTTCTTCATTCCAGGGGCAAGATAAAGGAACTGCAGACAAAATGAAGTTATTTTAGCTTTGTCTGCTACCCACACCAACTATATGGAACTAAACCAATCATATAGACAATATAGCTCAATAGCTACAAAGGGATATGTTTTTGTCCACAACCACATGCATTGTTTATTTGCTGGCAGTTTTCTTTTCTATCATGTAAAAGGAAGAAAGGTGAGAGAGATAAAGACAGAGACAGAAAGAGACAGATGGAAGGAAGGAGGGAATGAAGAAGGAAGGAAGGAAGGAAGGAAGGAAGGAAGGAAGGAAGGAAGGAAGGAAGGAAGGAAGGAAGGAAGGAAGGAAGGAAGGAAGGAAGGAAGGAAGGAAGGAAGGGACAGTGAAAACATGGGACAAAAAGTCAAGGAGACTATAATCTCATCCCAGTTCTTCCACTAAGAGTTCTACGTATGAGTTTAGGCAGTTCTTTTTGCTCTTGTAGGTCCCAGTTTCCATAACATTGTGTTAGATTTTCTATGAAGCTCCCTCTACTTTTAAAATTCCATGAAAAGATTAGAAACTATTTCACAAACATGTGACACAGATCTTTTCGGTATCCAAATTCCTATCTATAGCCTATTAGGTCAGGGGATTTAAATAAGGTGCTATATAAAGGTTAGGAGTTCTTTAATCAGGTATAAAATATAATCACTGTACCTAGTTAACTTTTTGATGTTCCATGGTCCAAAATGTAATCCTAATTCTAAGCAGTAAGACATGAAAAGCATACTTATAATCAGTAGAGGGATTAGATGAAGGAGTATGCATGGAGTCATATAAATAATAACAGTAGATAGATAGATAAATATCCATTTAGATAGATAGATGCATTTTCTACTGCTAATGGGTCATTGGTATCATTTTCATGTCTGAAACATGGCACATGAACCATGATGCTCTTCTTGTACTAAGCATCTCTGTAGCTTCTTATGTTGTCCACCACTGAACTTTCATATTCCTTTGATTCTTTACTACTACAAAGGCCTTTATAATGGAATCATTCTCAACTTGAATTTTCATAAACTCCCCATCTCCTTGGTTTTCTAAGCTCTTCCCCTCATCCTACAACAATGAGCTGATAACTGACTAGAGTTTCTGAGTATACTTCTCTGTCCTTCAATCTAGCACAGCTTTTGTGAAATTAAAACTTTCCCAAATTCATCTTCTAAATGAAATCCTTCTAATGGTCTTCACAAAATTGCATTTATATAATCCAGAGACAGGGGTGGGGAACCTGAGTCCTCCAAGCCACAAATGGCCCTCTATGTCCTCAAGTGTAGTACTTTGAATACAAACTTCATGAAGTCACATGTAACCTTGAGGCCACAGGTTTCCCACCTTGAGACCATTCAGAAAGTTCCTAATATTATTGCAATCATTATAGCTGCTTCAATTTACTTGACATATTTTTAAATGCTTTCCTTTTATGCAAAAAGCTGACACTATTTACCTATCATAAAGGGGATATGATTTGGAGATATTTTGTTTTGTTTCATTGGTTTTTCCCAGACAGTTAATGGATTTCACTGAACTACATTCTCCCTTACCAGTACTTTTCTTTTTTACCACACCACTGATTTGAAAGGAATGGTGAAGACTAAAGGTACCCAGTGAGTGGATGGCTATGCACTAGAACAAAGTTAACTGTCCTGTATGGAAATGAAAGTCATGATCTTAACCTTGTGATTTTTCCAGTTAAATGAGCTAACAAATTGAAGGCAGGCATATCTGCAGGAACAATATGGTACTTCTGGTACAGGAATATAAACCCATTCAATTCAATCTAAAAAAGATTTAAAGATCAGCAAAGTGGGAGGCATTTTGTTCAGCCCTAGAGATAAAAAGACAAAATGAAAAACAGTCCCTTCTCCGAAGAGTTTACTTTTGAACAAGGGATGCAATGTGTAGAAAGTTTTTTTTTAATTAAATCTATCTTTGATTAGTTTTTCTATATGGGATACATTGCCTTAATTCAATAAAGTTATTTTGCACCTACAACCTCATTCCTCTCCAGGCTGCACAACAGAATTTTCTCCACCATGGTCGTGTGCCTACTACCTTTGTCTCCTCTTTCTCCCACCTTCAGCTTCCTTTAACGGATCTTTCTCAAGACTGCCTTACTCTGTATATTCATATACGTGCATTTCCTGGCATATAGTTAGCACTTAGTAAATGCTTGACAACTGTTAACACAAAAATCTTATATATGGAAAGAAATTCCAAAGCCATCTAGTCAGAACCATCCCTAATAGCAATAGTTTCTAAAACATGAATGAACATACAGCAGATGCTTAATAAATGCTTGTTGTAACTTGCAATTACTAACTAACTACTGGTGTGAGAAAGCTCATTACTAGGTATGAATCTCTGAGCTAGACTCCAGTGTCAAGTTGTCAGGAGTATTCTATCCTGAAACAATATTAAAAACAAAATACGTCTTCCACCTTTCTCCCATCAGTAGGATTTGGGGACCTTGATTTAGTCTTACTGTGTGTTTAGTGTCACACACCTAGGCTCACAATAAAAATCCAAACGTTCTTCTGAATATCAATAAGCCCCCAGCTAAAACTAATAATTCGCTCCAGTTCTATATATAATCCACATTCCGTGCTTCACCAATAATTCCCTTATTTTCTTAAGCCAAAATGAAGGAGTACAAATTTAATTTAATGCTCTGCTCAGTCTAGACACACTCTATTGAATTCTACATTTAATTTGCACGGAAGCAGCACTAAAGCTTATGTCTGCATTAATTTACCAAACATTTTCTCAAAAACCGACATAGCATTGTCTACACATGACTAGGGGCACCCTGGAAAATCTCACTTATTTGCAGTGATAAAACAGGGGGAAAAATCGCTTTATTTTTCCTCTTGTCAGACTGATAAAAGGATAAAGTACCTTACTTGACTACAAGCAGTAAACTTTTAACCCAAACACAAAGAAGTACCGACTAGACACTTGAACCCTGCTTTGTGGGAGAAAGTAAGTACATTACTTCACTACATTAATTCCCCCCAAAGTGTGCTTCAATGAAAATACTTTGTCAGAGTCTGTTATTATCAAAAATCACTGGAGGTTATTCTGCGGGGAAATGATGATACCTTTTTTATAAAAATGTCTTTCTTATTCCAAAACTTGGTTTAAAATATATTTGTTTGAACCAGAATGGTGACAAAGGGCTATCACCAATGTCATTTGACAACTCTAATTTTTTTTTTCACACATCAAATGACACCCTTGAGGAAAAAAGTCATCTATGCTTCTATTTTAGCCACATGAGCATGTCTTTGTTCTAATGTATCTGAGGGAAAAAGGAAAAAGAAAATGCAAATAACATGTTACCTTAGAATTGGAAAAATAAGTTAATGTGACTATACACACTGAACTGTTTCTAGAATAGTTACTAAATAAATATGGATGACTATGATGGTGATGATATGTGAGGTTAAGGCTTGGGTTTCTGGGACCAACCTGTACTTGCTCCTCTGCACAGTAAGGAGTCAGATATATGCTGTCAATCAAATTTACACTTTGTCATGTCCACCATCCAAATATCAGATTGCATTCTGGCATTTTAACCTCAACTCCGGAGAGAACTAGCTGGTGTAGTGGATAAAGTGCAGGACCCAGACTCAGGAAGATCTAAGTTTGAATCCTGCTTCCAGTACTGCCTAGCTGTACAACTCTGGGAAAATGACTTCATCATCTTGCCTCAGTTTTGATATCTCTAAAATGGAGATAATAATAGGGCTGTTATAAGATAAAAACAATTTAACCTCTATAAAGTACAAACCTTGAAATACAAACCTTGAAATATTATATAAATGGTAGCTATTATTACCAATTATGTAATAAAATATATATTATAATAGTATCATATAATATATTACATATGGTCAATAATATATTAATATAATACATAATCAAAAAATATAATTAATATGATCATTTCCTCTTGACTCTGCTCCTTTGTGAGGTGCCACTGTTCTCTTGTTGATCTTAGATTTGGTATGGATTATTTAACTAAATGCCATGACTCATATTTCCCCATTCCATTAGTCTGTTTCTGTCTGTCCCACTGCATTTCATTCAAGGTCACCCAGAATTCATACTGTGGAAAACCTTACTAAGGATAGCAGCAATTAACACAGGCTGACATCATTATATTTACTAAATGCCCCTCCCACTAGCCTATAATCCATCCAGTTCCCATAATAAACTCCAGGCAGCAAACACAATAAGCAATGCTTAGAACCTGAGAAAAGGGGAAGATATCCCCTCTAACTTTCATTCTTAAATTGATGCTATGTAGATCAGTTTTGTATTGTGCAAGACCTGCAGCATCTTGAGGTCTGCCATACTGAAACCTGCCGGACTGCACTGAGCCTCGTTGGGTGTTCTTATAGTAGTGACTCCCTAGTTCCATATCTTGAAGATAAGTGTGTGAATCTAGAAAAGTATTTCTGTCCTTTCTTCAATAACAGGTAAATCTTAAAGTGTTCTCCTTGTGGGATAGAATGTTGCCTGAAAATCAAAGTTACAACAGTGTTAACTTGCTAGAGAGTGGGCAGCTTAGCTCAGGAGCTATATCTCCAAAAACTTCCTTTCTCTTCCTCTTTCTCCTTTCTTTAAATCCTTCACTACCTCACCATGATGACTATCATTCACTCAAGCCATGAGAATACTGAGAGTTGTATGAGTAGAATCTGAGGACTAAAAATAAATGGGCTCCATCATTTTTGCATTGAAAGATTTACATAAACCCTAATCTTGCCTCATGTAAAGAATATCACATTCATCCCTTTAATACAAAGTCTGTGGTCATTGACTTCTGGTTACTTAACTAATCTTTCAGTGAACAAACAATTATTAAGCCAACGCTATGTGCCAGAAATAGTGCCAATCAGGAAGGTTGTAAACAGGGTTATCCAGTAAGTGGGGTCTCATAGTTAATTTTTCTTGCTTAAATGCCTACTAACCATACCCCTGAGACAAATTAGATGCATCTATCCAAAGAGACATGGATCTGTGTGGGTAGAAGATTGATTTCCTTCTGTGAACTATAGGGAGAAGAGCATTTTCCCCTTTTTTTTATGTGTGGTGGGGATTTGATGAATTTATTTTTGGTTATGCTGAATTTAGAGTAGTGATGATATGTCCATGTGGAGATATTCATCAGACAATTAGAAAGGTAGAAATGAAGCTCTGGGGAGAGGTCATAGATTAAGATATAGATTTCTGAATTACCTACATAGAAGTGATCATTAAAATGACGTCGATGTCACAACTATCTGCTTAGTCATCCAGATTTCTAACTTTTTCATCTTCTATTTTTCCTTTACTCTCACTTTTCAGATATAATCTGACAATAAATCCTGATTTTATTCTGAAATAGCTCTCAAATCTGGAATTTCCTTTCCACTCCCACTGAATTGTCTTGCTTCAAATATTCTCTTGCCTAGACTTAAATCATCTTCCTTTCCTTCTCCAATTCATACCTCTCAATGTTGCTCAAATAGCCTTCCTAATTCATCTCTCCATTCGTATCACTTTCCTAGTCAAAAGTTTTCAGTGGTTCCCCATTGGCTTTAAACTCTTTATTTTCACATCTGAGACACTCCCATAATATAGTTTTTATCTACCATTCCCTATTACATAATATATGGTCAAGTCACTCTTTCTTATTCTCCACTTGGTCTCTTACACTATCTCTGTTTCATACATATTGTTGATATGAGGTACCACCTCAAACCTAATAGAGTGACTGAAAAGGAAAATGACAAATGCTGGAGGGCTGTGGGAAAACTTTAAGACACTGTTAGTGGGGCTGGTGTATCCATTCTGGTAAGCAATTTAGAACTATGTCCAAAAAAGTTATTAAACAGTGTATGCAATAAAACCAAGAAAACTACATTGCACTTAAAGAGTGGGACCCTGATGGCATCCTATGACTCTAATTGAAGCTGATAATCCCTAGTATCCAGGTCAAGGACCTCCCTCTCTGTATCTGCTTGCTCAAACTATGAAACATATCCTGTTACAAAAGTCTTTTGTTGTTGCAATATAATTTGGCTGAAATATATCAATCCTTCCCTTCTCTGGAACTGCTCCACTTCAAGACCTAACATAACCAAGGACTAGTTGGGAAAAGACCCATAAGTGCAAAAATATTCATAGAAGTTCTTTTTGTGATGGCAAAGAATTGAAAACTGTCCATCAATTGGGGAATGGTTGAACAAGTTATTGTATATGAATGTGATGGAATACTATTGTGCTGTAAGAAATGATGAAGTGAATGGTTAAAAAAAACAAACCTGGAAAATTTGTATGAAGTGATATAAGGGAAGTGAGCAGAATAAGGAGAAAAATGTGCAAAGATAAACAACTTTGAAAGACTTAGGAACTCTGATCAACACATTGACCAACCACAATTCCAAAAGATTTTTAATAGCACATGCTATCCAATTCTAGCTAGAGTCGATCAACTCAGAGCATAAATTAAAGCAGAGTTGTTGCTTCTTTTATTTTTATTTTTTTGGTGGGGGGTAGAGGCAATGGCTAATATTGGGATTTGTTTTGCATGACTATAGATATTTGTTATGAATTTTGCTTTCCTTGCCTTCTCAAAGAGCAGGATGGGTGGGAGCGGGGAGTGAGAAGGCAGAGGAAGAAAAGAATTTGGAAATGAAAATTAAATGAAAATTAAAACTAAATGAAAAATATGTTGTTTAGTCATTTTCTAAATGGAAGTAGAATAAGTGCAGTAAAGTTTATGAAGTACCTTATACATGTTATCACAAAGAAGCTCTCCATTTTATGGATTAAAAAATTGAGATAAAAATGATTTACAATATATATCCATGTAGAAGTAGAATATACATGCATATGTACATGTTATTGTAGTTCAGGAATTTTTCAATTGTGCATGGATCTTTGTGACCCCATTTAGGATTTTCTTGGCAAAGTTTTTAAGAGTAGTTTGCCATTTTCTTCTCCAGCTCATTTTACAGATAAGGGACTAAGAGTTGAGTGACTTTCCCTGGGTCACACAGCTAGTAAGTGTCTGAGTGCAGATATGAACTTAGGAAGATGAGTCTTCCTGACTTTAGGTCCAGCACTCTATCCACTGTGCCACCTAGCTGCTCACATGCATACATACTTACATATATACATACATGTATATGTATACAGAGGAGTATTTATATATGTGTATCTATGTGGATATATATGTATATGTATAAATATATGCATATATAGGTAACCAAATTTCATCAAGTTTCTTGGTTTTTATAATTTTAGTGTTTATAGGATCACAGAGATGATTAGCCCAATTTCCTGACATTACACGTGAGGAAACAGATCCACAGAGGAAAGGTGATTTACCCAAGGTAACATATCTAATGAATGGAAGGCCTAGGATCTGAAAATAAGCCTCAAATTTCAACATAATATTCTCTTTACTTCAAAGGATTGTTTTGAGAAAAGGACTTTATAAACTTAACGCTTTGTAAATATTATTAAAATAATAAAAATGATTATTTTATTTCCCATCACAGTCCATTTGCAGGAAAGTAAATTGGTTAGAGGACTAGATTTGGTGTCAGAAGACTGATAGCCAAATCTCAGCCTTGCTACTCTCTCTCCCTATGTAACTTTGGGCATTCCTCTCACCTACAAAATAAGAGGTTGAACTCAGCGATCTCAAATGTCATCCTACTTCTAAATTCCATTAAATTTGTCCTCCTTTTGGAAGAAAATGCTATGAATTACTTATATTTTAGGTAGAAACTTTAACTTCTTTGTGAACTTCAGTACTGTCAGTTCTCACTTGAAGAGTTCATGATTTTAATTGTAGCATCTTTCAAATCTCTTTTTCAGCATTTATTCTCTCTTATTCAAACCCTTCACCTGTCAATTCTACAATAGGCACTGAGTATAAATACTTAGTATATATATATATAAAATATATATATATATATATATATATATATATATATATATAATTTGGCTGAAATATTTATCACTCCTTCCCTTCTCTGGAACTGCTCCACTTCAAGGGGAAGGACAGAGTGAACCCCATAAAATTTTCCATGTTTCTACTTTCATGCTACCATTTCCCTGTAACAGCAGACTTATATCCCTTTCAACAATATTTTCTTTTTTTTAAAAAGAGAGAATCATACAAATTTATTAGAATATCATTGCTGAAGCATAACTTCAACACAGGCTAACTATAAAATATATTGTTAATTCCAAAATGGATACTATGTTATAGAAATGCTTCTTGTTATTCCATAAATGTGTATTAAGATAAAAATAAAAGGAAAAATAAATAAAAAGAAGATGAAGGAGATGGAGAAAAACAGATACAGAGAAGAATAGTTAAAAAAAAGACTGGAAAGTAAAATTTTAGATTTAAAATTGGAAAAGGCAAAAAGCTCATTATAAAGCAGTCCCATATCACTACATCATGAATTTTATTCTTTAAAAAATTGGAAAGTTTGTCATGATTAATAATGAATATCACCATTAAAAATGAAATTGATCCTATCTTAACTGAGGACAGTTGGGTACCAGTGAGAAACCATTTCAAAATCACTCATCTAAAATCAGACTACTGACTAATTATGACTATATGTACCACAGATCAAAGGATCTTAGTCAAAGAGTCAGAAGAAATAATGAAAAGTCATCCAATCTTTCAGTCTCTTGGTAAAAAAACCTTAGGGACAGAGAATTTATACAATTTACCTGAGGTCACAGAGATATAAGGTTACAGTCAGTATTCAAATGAAGTCGTTTAACTTAAATTCAATGCTATCCCACAGTATGGTACGTTTGTACTATGACAGTCTGATTCACAGAAGAGATAAAATAGAGCCTGAGGCTATGGAACACCACCCAAAGGAAGGATTATCACTTCCTTCTGGGGAAGAGTCCACACATCAATTACAATAAAATAAAAACTCATCAGATTGGTGCGGCATTTCAATGGAAGAGATAATGATGATGTAGCTTTAACAAAAAAGCAGGTAAGTAGATGATATCGCCAGTTCTATGGAGAAGCAGATCGCAACTTTGCAGGAAGAGAAGTGTTTCAGATGGAATTCAACCCTAAGAGTTTTACATTTTTCAGACCAATTGTACTCTTAGTCCAACTGGTAGTATGGAGGAATGTGGCTTTGAATGTATTTTAAGGGAAACAGAGAGATTTTCCATTTTATTTACCATGCTGTCTTCTTTAATTAAATGTTTTAGCTTTGATTTGTTATATATTTGGTACAGTGTAGTTAAAAAAAAAAGTACTAGTTTGAAATTGTGCTTTTGAATTCTGAGCCAAAGCATTCCTTAAACCAACCTGGATGTTGCTTTCAGAGGTTATATACACTTGAACTCATGGTCTACACACAAATGTTTTTAAAATGAGACACATGTACACACACAAACACACACATACCCTTTTTAAATTAACCAAATAAATTTCTCATTAGATGAAATAATACAGGACTACAGGCAACTAGGTGACAGAGTGGATAGAGTGCCAGGTCTGGAGACAGGAAGAATCATCTGCCTGAGTTTGAATTTGGCCTCAGACACTGCCTAAGTGACCCTAGGCAAGTCATTTCACCTCAGTAGCACCTACCTCCCAGGGTTGTTGTGAAGAAGAAATGAGATCACAATTATAAAACACTTCTCACAGTACCTGGGACATACTAAGTGCTATATAAATATTAGCTTTTTTTATTCTTCAACTATCTTTCCCTGCCCTGAAAAACCATATTATAAAATTAACCTTCCTTCACCTACTCCTTCAAATCAAACCTTCCATGGAGCTATTACATATTAAAAGGAAAATAAGTCTGTTCCTCAGGTGAATTTCTTCCCTAAGAAAGTTCAAGTATGATAACTAAAGTGGAGGCAAGGTGTTTCATAGGCTCATATAAAAAATCAAATGCCATCTATTCCCAACTTCTTATTTTGCTAATGAAGAAACTTGAGGCCAAATGTGTTAAATAACTTGCTTGGGAAGGTTATATAGATGGTAAGCAAAAAGAAGCAAATTTTAAACACAGATCATCTGATTCCGGAGCTAAGGTGATTTCTACTATGCAGTACATTTGCATTTTTAATGAGGACTTTGCTCATCTGAGTTAATGTATATGTAACCCAGGCTCAAAGTCCACTTGCAAAGACTATCCTTACTGGCAAGTAATTGCTTGATGTTCCATGATTATGGGAAGGGTATAGTTAAGGAGAATTTGGGAGAAGAAAGATATTAGTCTTATCTTCCAGCTTCAAGAGAGAAGATACATTATAGCAGATTCTCTTCAAGGAGAAGTCCTTGAAAGAACAGAAAAACTCTGGGAAGAAACTGACATGTAGAGGAGTTAGCACCATGATCAATTTCCTATCTTCAACTTATATACTAGAAACTTTTGTAGATTCTTTTCCCTTGGGGGAGATCTGGAACTCCCTCTCTGGGTTGAGCTGAGATATCTCACTCCCAGCAGGAAAGTTTATCCATTGCATTTTGTCTAACATATTCTTATCTGTATAACTTCTCTGATTTCCCTTTACTATTGGCTTAGATAAATGAGTTTATTTCTTATTTGCTTTGTGTGATCTTTGTGTAACTTAAATTTGGTAGAGAAAGAGTCAAGCCTTGGATATACAGACTGGGGGACTCTTCTCCATTAAAGATGTCATTTAGGAGCACAGTTTGAATCTAAAACCAGTTCTCCTAGATTAACAACATTTAGACATACTTTAACAGATTTAATTCTAACCCAGTACTCCTACTTTAAGGAGAGAGAGTGACCAGCCTTACTGCCCCAATCTTCTTTCTGGTAGAAATCAAAATCTCTTTTGGAAAAAGGTAGGTGAAAGAAACTCTAAGGATATTGTCTATGCCACAGATAGATAAATTTAAGTGAAATCACCTAACCCTACACACACACACACACACACACACACACACACACACACACACATACACATTTTGTCATACCGCAAACCCCAGGTTTTAAAACATAACTCAAGTACAACTTGAAAAATTTGTTCTTCTTCTTGTATAATCCTAATTTAGCCCTTTTAAAGTACCAACTCAAATCCTGCCACCTCAAAGAAACTTTCTGTAATCCCAGTTCACAACAAAGGATTTCCTTTCCTAAACATTTATATAAGATCTTCACTAGAGCCCCAAATAGCCTGCAGTAAAGGAGTTTTTCTTCTTCACTGGGAGGAGCCATTCAACTACTTCCAAACCCATGCCTTATAGTATTCAGTTCTTAATGTACCCAAACCAGTGGATTCCAGCTGCACCCAGGTAGTCATATCTACAGTGACCCTCTCAGGGACCACCTTTCCCCATACAACATGAAATGGTAAATGCTAAGTCAATTCCTCTTCTGGGGCAACTACATCCATGTTCTATCTATCCTTACCTCCTATCACCTCTCTTCTACATGTATTCTGCCCTGCTCCTTCCTCCATCCTGGGTTTCTTGCTTCTGGGCTAATTTCTAATGTCTTTTTTTTTAACATTTTATATCTTTTATCTCCATTGAAATTCTCAATGTCCAATCAGCATTAAGTGGGAACTACATGGCCAAGTACATAGAGCATTGTGCCTGGTAACCAGAAGACCTGAGTTTGATACTTACAAGATTTGTGATCTTGGACAAGTCACTGAATCTCTATTTTTCTTGGTTTCCTTAAGTGTAAGATAGGGGTGGCAACAGAATCTATCTTTCAGTGTTACTGTGAGGTTCAAATGAGATTTTATGTGTGTGTGTGTGTGTGTGTGTGTGTGTGTGTGTGTATGTATTGGCTGGCACATAGTAATTGCTGCATAAATGCTTATTCCATTCCCTTTCTTTCCCTTCATCATCGTGTGATGAAATCTCATAGAGATTCACCATACAATCACCATAGAATCTCAGAGTTGGAAGGGCTTTCTAAGGTCATCTAGCGCAATCTATACCTAAATAAGAATTTCCTCTAAAATATAATATGACAATTGGTCATCCAGACTTTTTAAAGCCATTCCCTCTAAGATGGCTTATTACACTTTAGTATAACTCATTTTACACACAAGAAAGGTTAAACTTAAGATTTTACAAGCTAGGCTTCAGCAGTATGTGAACTGAGAATTATCAGAAGAACAGGTTTATTTTGAAGAGGCAGAAGGAACTAGAGACCAAATTGCCAACCTTCTCTGGATTATGGAGAAAGTAAGGGAGTTCCAGAAAAAAAAAATCTACTTCTGCTTCATTGACTACACTGAAGCCTTTAACTATGTGGACCACAAAAAAAAATGGCAAGTCCTCAAAAAATAGGAGTAACAGATCATCTTACTTATTTCCTAAGAAACCTCTATGTGGGGAAATAAGCAACAATAAAAGTAAAATCTAGAACTGATTGGTTTAAGATTAGAAAGCAGCATTTATTGTCACCTTATTTTTTAAACTTATATGTAGAGTATATCATGCGAAATGCCAGGTCAGATGAATCAAAAGGCAGAATGAAGGTTCCCAGAGAAATATCAACACTCTCAAACATGTAGATTATGCAGCTCTGATGGCAAAAAAATTAAGAAGAATTAAAAAGCATCTTGATAAGGGTGAAAGAGGAGAGTGAAAAAGTTAAAGATGCTTATCATAAAAAAAAAAAGAAACTATGATCTTGGCAACTGATTCTTTACTTCCTGGCAAAGAGAGGAAGAAGAAATGGAAGCAGTGCCATATTCTTTATTCTTGGACTCAAGGGTCACTGCAGATGGCTACTGCAACCATGAAATTGAAAGATCCTTGGTCCTTGGAAGAAAAGTTATAGCAAATTTGAATAGCATATCAAAGTGCAGAGACGTCACCTTACCAACAACAATACATATAATCAAAGCTATGGTTTTTTCCAGTAGTGATGTATGTATGGTTGTAAGAAACAGAGTATAAGGCAAAGTGAGTGATGCTTTCAAATTGTGGTGATAAGGAAGATTTGAGAGTCCATCAGCCAGCAAGGACATCAAATCAGTCAGTACTTAAAGAAATTAATTCAGATTATTTACTGGAAAGTCAAATACTGAGGATGAAGTTTAAACACTTAGGCCACATAAATGAGAAGATGAGACTCATCAGAAAAGACCCTGATGCTGGGAAAGATTGAAGGCAAAAGGAAAGAAGATGGTAAAGGATGAGATGGATGGGTAGTGTCATAGAAGCAATGAACACAAGATGTGAGCTTGGACAGACTTCAAGAGATAATACTGGATAAAAGGGCCTGGAGTACTATGGTCCATGGAGTCCCAAAGGGTCAGATATAACCAAATAACTCCATAACAATATAACTTTAATCATTCAAGTGTTTCCCTTGCCTTGCCTCAAACCTTGCCTCAAACTTCCTCTCTGTAGTTTTTGCCTATGTCTCTTATTTTTGCCTCTGGAGCAAAACAGAACAATTCTTTGTCACCTTTTCCAGGTGACAGAATGTTAAATACTTGTAGATAGCTATCTAAAATCTTTTCTACTAAGTATGTGATCCTGGTTTGATCACCTTTCTAAGCCTTAGCATCTATATCTATAAAATTAACCAATGTAAGTTACTAGATGCAACATTATACTTGTAGTCAAATGACTGTGGTTCAAATCCTGACTCTGCCACTTACTATCTATGTGACTTTAGACAAGTCATAGGGGCAACTAGGTAGTGCAGTAGACAGAGCACCAGTGCAAGAGTCAGGAGGACATGAATTCAAATCTCACCTCAGACACTTGACACTCACTAGGTGTGTGACCTTGGACAAGTCACTTAACTCCAATTGCCTCATCCTGGCTAATCTCCAGTCATCCTGATGAATATCTGGTCACTGGATTCAGATGGTTCTGGAGGAGAAGTGAGGCTGCTGACCTGCACAGCCCTCCCTTACTCAAAACAAAGTCAAGCGCAAGTCATGTCATCATTTCTGTGATGGCGTGGTCTTCTTCAGCAACAAAGGATGAATACACACAGACAAGTCATATTACCTCTCTAGTCTCATTTTTCTCATCTGAAAGAAATGAGAAGACTGGGCAAATGAATGATCTCTAGGTATATACATCCATAAGACAATCTGAGAATTGTTTTCTTGCAGAAAAAGAAAACATGGAATAAAAAGCCTGAGTATTACAATTGAGAAAACAATAGAATAAAATTACATCCAATATCACTATATTAAATTATATAGCATCAACAGGAAGCCAACAGGAAAAAAAAAACAATAGTAGCTCACTCAGAAAAGTAGTCACCAAGTTCTAGAGCTTCAGCATTGAACAAAATATATTACAAGCATGAAAGAAGAGAAAGAATTAAAATAAAATATTTCAAAAATAAAGACAATCAGTTTGCACATCTGGATGACATTACCTTCAAAGATAAACTTGGCTACCAATTAAAAAAAGATGGATTTAAAGTAGGAGAGAGGTTTGAAACATTTCTATGGAAGAAATTGAATATGATCCCGGAATTTAATATCCAAATTTATTAAACAGAATAGAATAAATTTAGGTCTAATTTCTTTTAAAAGTCTCACCTTGTCTGAGGGTCACTGAGAAAACAAAAAAGGAATAGTTATAGGCACAGCCCATGGAAAAAAAACAGGCAATATCTTAAGGGTATAGAATAGGAAATTTAATAAGAATATAGAGTAAAATAAGGAGAAGGCCTTGGAAATGATCTAGTCTACACCATTTGACGTATATATTGGATAGAAAATTGACCTGGGAATCAGGAAGAACTGGGTTCAGGACCCTCTCTGATACATCTTAGCTGTATGACTCTTGACAAGTCACTTGACTTTGCCAGTACCCTGGGCAATTATTTAAAACTGTTAAATTGCAGCGCAAGTGTGGATTTGCAATGAGAACGAGTCTTTCCTCTCTTGGACTTAACCATACCAATGAAGTCCCAAACTTGGTCCAAATTCCCCTCTCACTCTTCCCACACTCTTCCCCTAACACACTGTAGATATATATATATATGCAAAAGTGGATGATTGTCACATAAATATATTACTACAAAACAATAACATGTTTTGTTCCTTACTATAACACTTGTCTCTTTCTTAATTTCTAGAATGATCTGTACTGGGAATTTCTAACTCATTAAAACAACAATCTGGTGGCACTGGAAACTACTGGGGATTGAAACACTCCAACTTCTCTCTTTAATGTGTTCAATGGTCTCACTTGCTCAAGGCTGTTGTTTGCCATCATCATCAGTCCATCTATTCAGGATTAAAGTTATTCAGCACCTTACTGAAATTTTTATCTGTACTTTGCAAATTAATATTTCATGTAACAGTTTGTCCCTGGTAGAATAGCTAGAATGTTTGATTTGTTTTGGATACCTTGGCACCTAAAAGAAAAACAAATGGAAAAGCTCTGAGGTAAATGGAAAAGCTCTGAGGTAGGGGAACAATACATAAATAAATGGATCACAATCTTAGAGGGATAAGCAGTAAACAGAATTTAATGATGCCACATTAGCATTAGAGATAGTTGAGGGCAAACAAGATCATCTCCTATAGCATTAGAAACTGAAGAGAAAAAAACTACTTACTAGGACTCAACTAATATAATTAGAAATAATGAGGGAAAATGAAAAGGCAACTGCAGGGAATACATCAAGACTGATAAAAACAGTAAAATGAATTTTAAAAAATAACACAATTCAATAGTGCTCTAAATTAAAACACTGACCTCAAAATAACCCAGGGAGGTAGGAACAACATCCAAGTACTGATTAGAGCCAATAATGAATCTTGTGAAGTAATCTGGTCCAAGAAATTTAAGTCTGAAATTATTGCATAAATTATTGAAATTATTATATAAAATATATTCATTGTTTCCAACTCAACAAAGATATAGAGTACAAACTTGAATGACTCAACCATTTCATGGAATTCATTATAAGGACTGGTTGAGACCTGGTTGTATCTAATTCATAGTGAAACTTTATCAATTGTATTCTTCACACAGTTCTCACATCCATTCCCTTATCACCACTCACAGGGCCATCACTCAAGTTCACATTAGTCATCTTCCACCAGATCTATTGAAATAGTATCTTAGCCCAGGAGTCAAGATGACAGAGTGATTGGTAACTTGAATCTCCCTTCTCTTGTTGACCTTGACAAGCTCAGAGATTATCTCCCCAGGAAAAGCCCTGGAACAGTGGGAGCAGCAGAAGGGGTGAACAGACCCTTAGCCCAGAGGCTAGAATGATCACTAAGGATTGCTGTGGCCAATGGTGACCATTGCAGGATCACAGCTGTCCCAGACAGCCTCACCTCAACAAACTGGAAGAAGATCCTGAACCCCAGGAGGGTGAAGCCAGCAACTGCCAACACTAGGACCCCAGGCATGCCTCAGCACCCCAGTGGAATCAGGAAGACACTAGCACAGAAAGCTGAGTTTGTCTATGCTCTAGCAGAAGTAGGAGATCAATAAACTGGGCATGTAGCTGAAAAAACTCAAAAAAGAATGAAGTAAAAATCCCCAAGTAAATATCAAATTAGAAATATTGAAAAACAAAGGAGAAATTTAAAAAACCATTGAACTAATAAATAAAACTAGGAGTTGGTTTTATGAAAAAAAAACAATAAAATTGATGAAACTTTGGTCAATTTAAAAAAAAAGGAAAGAAAGAAACCAAATTACTAATATCAAAAATGAAAAGGGTGAACTCACCTCCAATGAGGAGGAAATTAAAATAGTAATAAGAAATTACTTTGCCCAACTGTATGCCCATAAATTTGACAATCTAAATGAAATGGATGATTATTTTAAAAGATACAAATTACCCAGACTAAGAAAAGAAAGTTGAATACTTAAGTAACCCCATCTCAGAAAAAGAAATTGAACAAATCATCAATAAACTCCCTAGGAAAAAATCTCCAGGGACAGATGGATTCACAAGTGAATTCTGTCAAACATTTTAAAGAACAGTTAATTACAATACTATATAGATTATTTGGGAAAATTGGGGAAGAAGGGACCCTCCCAAATCCTTTTTGAGATACAAATATGGTTTGATACCTAAACCAGGAAGAACAAAATCAGAGAAGGAAAATAATAGAACAATTTCTCTAATGAATATAGATGCAAAAATTTTAAATAAGATTTTAGCAAAAAGAATACAGTAACTAATCACTAGAATAATACATTATGATCAGGCAAGATTTATACCAGGAATGAAGGGCTGGTCCAATATTAGAAAAACTATTGACATTATTGATCATATCAACAATAAAACTAACAGAAACCACATGATTCTCTCAATAGATACAGAAAAAAGCTTTTGACAAAATACAACACCTATTCCTATTGAAAACATTGGAGAAGATAGGAATAAATGGAACTTTCCATAAAATAATTAGCAGTATCTACCTAAAACCTTCAGCAAGCATTATATGCAATGGGGATAAGTTAGATATGTTTCCAGTAAAATCAGGGGTGAAACAAGGATGTCCATCATCACTACTATTACTCAATATGGCACTAGAAATGTTAACTGTAGCAATAAGAGAAAACAAAGAAATTGAAAGAATTAGAATAGGCTAAGGAGAAACTAAGTTATCACTCTTTGCAGATGACATGATGATATACTTAGAGAATCCCAGAGAATCAAGTAAAAAACTACTGAAATAGTAAATAACTTTGGCAAAGTTGCAGGTTGCAAAATAAAACCACACAAATCTTCTGCATTTCTATTTATTACTAACAAAGCCCAGCAGCAAGAGATAGAAAAAGAAATCCCATTTAAAGCTACAGTAGACACTATGAAATATGTGTGAGTCTACCTACCAAAACAAACCCAGGGACTATATGAACAAAATTACAAAACACTTTTCACACAAATAAAGTCAGATCTAAGTAAATGGAAAAACATCAGTTGCTTGTGAATGAACTGAGCCAATATAATAAAAATGACATTTCTACCTAAATTAATTTACTTATTCAGTGCCATACCAATCAAACTAACTGATAATTATTTTGTAGAGCTAGAAAAAATAATATCAAAGGTCATCTGGAAGAACAAGGGGTCCAGAATATCAAGGGAACTAATGAAACGAAATGCTAGGGAAGGTGACCTAGCTCTACCAGATCTCAAATTGCATTATAAAGTAGCAATTATTAAAACCACTTGGTACTGGCTAAGAAACAGAAGGATAGACCAGTGGAATATGCTAGGTACTCAAGACACAGTAGAAAATGAATATAGCAATCTACTGTTTGATCAGCCCATGGACCCCAGTTTCTGAGATAAGAACTCACTGTTTGACAAAAAATGCTGGGAAAACTAGGCAATATTATGGCAGAAACTAGGCACAGACCAATGCCTGACACCATACATAAGAATAAAGTCCAATGGGTACATGATCTAGGTATAAAGACTGATAGTATAAACAAATGAGTGGAGCAAGGAATAATGTATTTATTAGAGTTATGGAGAAGGGAAGAATTTTTGACTAAACAAGAATTAGAAAACATTATTAAATGCAAAATGGATAATTTTGATTACATTAAATTGAAAAGTTTTTGTACAAACAAACCCAATGCAACCAAGAATAGGAGGGAAGCAGAAAACTGGGAAAGAATTTTTGCAACTAGCACCTATGATAAAGGTCTCATTTCTAAAATATACAGAGAACTGAGTCAAATGTACAATATGAGTCATTCCCCAATTGATAAATGGTCAAAGGATATGAACAGGCAGTTTTCAGAGGAAGAAATTAAAGCTATGAAAGAATATATTAAAAATATGAAAAATGCTCTAAATAATTATTGATTAGATGCAAATCAAAACAGCTCTGAGATAGCACATCACACCTATCAGGTTGGCTAACATGACAAAGCAAGAAGATGATAAATGATGGAGAATATGTAGGAGAGTTGAAACATGAATTCATTGTTGGTGGGGCTGTGAGCTGATCCACTAATTCTGGAGAGCAATTTGGAACTATGCCCAAAGGGCTACAAAAATGTGCTTACCTTTTGACCTAGCAATATCGCTTCAAGGACTGTATCCCCAAGAGATCATAAAAGTGGGAAAAGGTCCCACATGCACAAAAATATTTATAGTAGCACTCTTTGTGGTGGCCAAAAACTGGAAATCAGAGGGTTACCTATCAGTTGGGGAATGGCTGAATAAATTGTGGTATATGAGTGTAATGGAATACTATTATGCTGTAAGAAATGATGAACAGGAAGACTTCATAAAGGCCTGGAAAGACTTATATGAACTGACGCTGAGTGAAAGGAGCTGAACCAGGAGATCTTTATACAGAGCAACAACCATAGTGTGCAAGAATTTTTTCCGGTAGACTTAGAACTTCATTGCAATGCAAGGGCTTAAAAAATTCCCAATAGTCTCTTAAGGCAAAATGCCTTCCACATCCAGAGAAAGAACTATGGAATTCAATTACAGATTGCAGCAGATCATTTTCTTTTGTATTACATTTTGGTTTGTTTTATTATTTCTCCCATTCATTTTAATTCTTCTATGCAACATGACTAAGAAGAAAATGTATTTAATAGGAATGCATGTGTAGAACCTGTATAAAATTGTATGCCATCTCAGAAAGGGAGGGGAGAGTGAAGGGTAAAAGAGGAGGAGGTAGGGAGAAAAAAAATCTAAGTTATATGGAAGTGATTGTAGAACACTGAAAACAAATAAAATAATTTAAAAAGAAATAATATTTGAGTTGGTCTCCATGCCACCAGTCTTTTTCTCTAATCTGTTCTTCACACATCTGTAAAATTGGTGTTCCCAAAGCACAAATCTAAGCATGTCACAACTCTGATCAGAAGTAATAGTGCTCCTCTATTGCCTCTAAGACAAAATACAATTTTTTTCATCTAAAACCCTTTATAATCTAATTCAAACATATGCAGCATTTCCTCTGTGCTGAATGCACAGGACCACTTATCCTTCCTATACAAGATATTCTATCCCCTGTCTCCCTGCCTTTGTATAGTCAGGATTCCGTGCCTAGGATAGTCTTCTTTCTCATTGCTCCCTCTTAGAATTCCTAATATATTCAAGTCTCAGCTCATGTACCATCTCCCATACAAGGCTTTTCCTCCCACTCATTCTTTCTCCACATCAACCTTACCCCCACCACCGCTTCCCTAAATTAAAACAATTTAATTTTTATATTACACATTTTATATTTACTTGTCAATATTTTCTTCCTAGTTGAATATAAATTTCTGGAGGGTAACAACTATTTCCATTTTTGTCTTTGAATCCCTAGCACATAAGATAGTTAACACCTGGCAAATAGTAGTACCTAAATAAATGCTCATTGAATTTAATAGAATTGCAAATATTAACTCCATTTTATAGATGAGTAAATCAAAGCTCAAAGAATTGTGACTTGCCTATGATTGTATAGTTACTAAGGGCCAGATACTAGATTTGAACCCAGTCTACTTTATTCTATTCCCAAGGCTCTTTATGCCATACTACATCTTACTTCACATGGTATATTTTCATATTTAACCTGATGGAATGAAAAACTCAAAAGAAGGAGACATCCTATGCTGGGAGTCAATTGCGTTAATGTTCTCATTTCTACTGATGTGCTAGTATATTGTATCTTAAAATAAGTTATTTTTTTATTATCATTTAGTATTTTTAAGCACTTCCAATGTAACCTGTTGCATCCTGATGTAACTCAATCGCAGTTCTATACTATTGTCAAAATCAAAGGTAAAGAGAATGAAAGTTCAATAAACTGGGTCCAAATGTGAAATGGTCACTAGTTTTCAGGTGACAATGCAGAGGTTCAAACAACTTTTTGATTTGCTTAACATAAAGGTAATAAATAACCTAGCAGAACTAAAAAATTAAGGAGATATGTTGGAATAGAGCCACATAGTAGTCTAGAGAAAGACAAATTCTTTTCACATTACAGTTACAATGGAAGGAAAACGATGGGTGGAAAAATCTAAGACTTTTGGGATGCTAGAAAGTCTGCTATATTGTAAATAGATTGTCTTCACAATATATAACCTCTTAATGACCACCTTTTTTTATCAGTGAGTAACTATATTCTAAGATCTGAAAGATATAAACTTCAAAAATAACCTATCGTGTAAGTTTTATTATTTACTTCCTATAACAACAACAAAAAAAATTTGAGTCTTCTCTGTATAAAAAAGCACAGGATTTTTTTTTTTAATCAATCTCATTCTCAGTACTGTCCTTTTTGAGTCACATACAGGAAACCTGACATGTTTCATATTCCTCTCCAAAGATTCCCACTGAGCAAATACTCATATAATCAATGAATGAAATGACATAAGATGACAAAGTAAATTGTCTAATGTCTCATGATCATGTTAGTTTGCAGGGTGCATTCCAAGGAGCACATGAAATCTCTCAATATCACATGATTTTTCTGATAGTTTTCCCATAACTGTATCTTGCCACAGTAATACAGAACAGTAACTGAATTTGACATCAAATGTACTCCTATGATTTTAACAACACTTTCATGATTGTGAAAAAGGGCAACAGTTTTTCTATAATAAAGACATTTGAATGATCAGGACAGGCAAATATAACTGCATTATATTAAGACACTTAAGCTTATAAAAGTCAGTGGTACTCTTGAAGAACCACAAGAAATGTCATTAAATTAATGCATCATATTCTACATGTGATTGAACTTCCTGCTACAGATAACCTGTCGCAGAACTCACAATCCTTGGATTTCATGGTATAGTGATCTGTGTGTAATGGCCAGTCAGTCAAGAAGTATTTAATAAAGGCTTATTATGTGCTAGGCACCGTATTAAGGGTCCCTAAGGATTCAGTATTAAGTCAGTTTTATTGACTGCCTCTAGGCACATGACCTCTCCATTTTGCATCTTTCTCTAGTTCTGTATATGATTTCTCCCTTCAACTCCATGTGTCTTTCTTTCCATATAAGTACCTTCACTTTTACCTCTACCATGAAGAAGGCAATGTTATATAATGCAAAGAACATTGGATTTCAAATCAAAAGACTTGGACTTCAGTGCAAATACTATTTATGTGATCCAGGGGAAGGCATTTAACCTCTTCGATCCTCAATTTCTTCAACTACAAGACAAGGTCTATTTGCACTATCTCATGAGGTTGCTATGACAAATGTGTTTTGAAAACCTAAATAAATTACTTTTGCTATATGAAACTGATATTATCATTATAACTCAAGATATAGTTAAAGTCTGTATGATTCATCATGAGCTGAACATTTAGCTTTAAAACAATTTCAGTAAAATTACCAGTACTAATTTACATTTTTCATATTTATGTAATGTTTACAGGTTTGCATAAAATGACTCACAATAACTAAATGAAAATGAGAGTTTAATTACCAATATTTATACATCTTTTTTGTTAATTTTGTTTGTCTTTATCTATAGCTAATAGCTAACATTTACAAAGCTTTTTAAGGTTTGCTAAATACTTTATAAATTTTATTATTCTATTCTCACAGCAAATCTAGGAGATAAGTACTATTATAGCCTCACTTTATAAATGATGAAAACTGAGAAAAACACAACTTAAGCAACTAGCCCAGAATCACATAGCTAGAGTCTGAAGCTGGATTTGAACTTAGTTCTTCCTAATTCCAGCTCTAGCACTCTATTCATCTCTACCTACCTATCTACTTGCTTTTCTAGGCAGACTTGTGATTTCATCCATATAGTAAATTCCCTGGTTTGGAAAATTCTTCCACACGTAAATTTATCCCTAACATGATTTGGGGGAGTTATCTAGGTGTTTCAGGGTCAGAAAAGTAGTATATGTCTGCAGTAGAACTTAATCCAAAATATTTCCTACTCTAAGGTCAGACCTTTGGACATTATGTCAATCTGCAATTACAAAAGTGGATTTGTTAGGCATCACGCCAATGACCAGAAAATGTAAGGAGTGAGGGTGGGAGATGGAGAGAATAAGGGTAGGGTTATTCATAAGGTGATCAAATTTCTAACAATCTAAATAGGGATGATGGGATGAGTAGAAGACCTCTCAGGATGTGCCTTGGAATTTTAGAAGGAATAAAAAGAACACTCAGAAATAGCAGACCAAGAGGAGAGTTGCTCCAAGATACCACTAAATTTAGAAGGTTCCAAATGGGTACCACAGGTACAGGGTAAGTGAAATGGCTCTGTGCAGGGAATGTCAGTACAATTAATACTGAAGCCCAGGCAGCAAGTTGACTCACAGCAGAGTTGCTACCCCTCCACCAGAATCTAAGGAAGTCAGAGTCAAGTATCTCCTAAATCCTGGGGTACTTCCTTCCCAAGCCAAGACTGATAATTGGGAAGGAGATGGGAAAATGCCCTCCCCACTCCAGTCAGGGATGAGCTTAGTATCTGGTGACAGGAACTAGAAGTAGGTAGGAGTGAGGGTTGGGGGGAGAGACAAAGAGAACTGTAGGATTATCTCATCTCAAAACCATAAATTCAAATAGGACTTCTGTTGTCTATCACATGTATGTATCCTCACTCCACTTGGACCTCCACTTAGTGATGGAAGACCGGTTCCTTTAGGAAGGAGAAATTCACCTATAGTAACATCCTTGCATTTGACCACCATATGGTAGGAAGGAAAATCCCATTGGTATTGGGTATGAAAAGGCCATGCAATATTGTTCCTCCCCAAAGAAATGGGCACTGTGGGGGACAAGAATAAACAGATGGAGAGGGAGAAAGAGAGAGAGAGAGAGAAAGAGAGAGAGAGAGATGTGGAGTACTTCTAACATCAGTGGGATGCCCCTTTCCATCCTTTAAGTACCAGGCTCTAAGGTGCCACTACAACTCAACACCTCCTTTCTTGACCACTTAGCCCATCCCAACCTTGCTTCCATCATTGAGAAAAGGCCAAAGGAGGATCTGAGAAGGATGGGATTATGAATGTCAGAGGCTTTTCCTCAGATCCATTAATTGGGGCAATTCCATGCTTCTCCCTCATCCTGTCTCATATTTATGCACCCAACATGTCTCAAAAGGGAGGTTTGAAGATTAAGGGAGACCTATCGTTGTGATATATACCCCTACCCCCAGCCTGAGCTTGGGTAAAAGATGCTGAAAGTGTCAGAGATGCCAGACTACTTATCCCATCTTGCCCTACAAATATTCATAGTCCTAACACCTACAACACTGCTTTTGCACTATGTAGAGCAGTTGCTATTCTGCACTATGAGAAGAAATTTTCTTACTGAAACATCCTTGCATTTACAAAATCCTCTGTTTCATATTCAAAGTCCTTTCTAAAGAGGTCATCTCCTACTTTTCCACTCTTCTTACACTTCACATTCAAGTAACACAGGCCTCCTGGCTATTCTTTAAAAAGACACTCTATCTTTGGGCATTTTCTCTGGCTGTCCCCTATGCCTGAAATTATCTCTCTTCTTAGTTCCTCCTATTGGCTTCCCTGGCTTTCTTTAATTCCCAGTTAAAATTTAATCTTCTATGGGAAGCCTTTCCCAGACCTTTAGAATTTTAATGCCTTTTCTCTTTTAATTATTTCCTAGTTATCCCACATACGGTTTGTTTGCACATATCGGTTTATTTGTCTGCCCTATTAGATTGTGAGCTCCTTGAGGGAAGGGTTTATCCTTTACCTTTTATTGTATGCCTGGAGCCTAGCTGTATTTGGCACCTAATAAGTGTTTAGTAAATGTTATTGACGATTAGTCCACCAAAAGAACATGGTTAGGGCAGGAGATGCTCTTTTCTAGTGCCAGTTACAACCATGCCTAGTTATTTATTGCATATTGTGTCCATAGTTGAATATAGGTGAATACAAATCATTTCCTAGCAGATTATTTGATTTTTTTTAGTTGCTTATAGGGAAAGTATCTAGTAACCTCAAGTCAAGGTTTGTTACTAAACCTAATCCCCTTGCAATCAATCAAAATTAGAAGAGGATGAAATTCTTCGGTGAAATGATGGGAAATTGTGTTCAAGGTGTCCTCTGTGTGTGCTAATCTCTCCAAAATTAACTTTCTTCAGTCATTTAACATTAACAGCAAGAACCATGGCTAAATTTAACATTTAGTGTGTGTCTACTTGTGATTTAATTATCAGGTTGTTTGAAAATGAACTAGAAATGAGAGCAGAACTTACCAATATTTACCAAAAATACTTTGGAGCAAAGGTGCAGATGCATGATATTGTATAAATAGATGATTGTATGTACTTACAAATGTATTTGCTTATTTATGTATTTGCTTGTGTGCATGCGTGTGTATGTGTGTATGTGTGTGGGGGGGTATGTGTGTGTGTGTAATCTCATGGGGAATAGTTCTCTGTGGATGTTACTATTTCCCTGGGCCTTGATAAAAGACAAATGTGGAGGCTTAAGAAGTCACAAAGACTCTTAGAATGTATTAAGTCAATATGAGATTCCCAAGGAGACTGTGACAACCACATATTCATCTGATCCAGCTTAAGATAGACTGAATTTTTCTTTATTATTTACTTTAACACAAAGCTTCGTCATTATCAATTTTATGAAAAAATAAAATGTACTCAAAATAAGTACTTGTGTGGCATGTTTGATAAATGATCATCATAAAAATATTCTTTCTCCAGAGCTATCAGAAATCATTTCTTCCTTCAAAATCATTCTGCTTCCTTAGCGTTCAAGCTAGATATGTCTCTGATGATCATGTAGCAGAGGGGGAAGATGCTGAGGGGGCCAACATTGACAATAATAAACCATTCTTCATATCTCCAAGGCCTTAAAATTGTTCCCTTTGCCCATGGAACAAGGACAATGTTCACTGAGTCAGGGTCTACACAGGATTTGTGATAAACATGCTTGCAGGGCAGAATATGAAAGGTTAGCTCTCTATTCATACAGTGCAATGATCAAATCTGGGTCTGTTTCTTCACCCTTCACAAAAACCACTGTTTTGACAGTTTGCTGAGGGCTTTCTTGGCTACACCTCCAAGACAATGCTGCTTCCTGTCCCAGGCATTTGTGTACTGAATCTTCAGTGTGAAGTAAAATATCAGTCATGCTGAAAAAATTATCATCAAAATAATGAAACGTATTAATGGGAAGACCCAAGAACCATGGCTAAAGTTCTTTTGTGGTATGAGTCCCAACCGCTATGGTCATTTGTACAGAGATGTTCTTCACCAGATTAACTCAAGATGCCCTTACCCCTCAATTCTGCAATCATCACAGCAACAATATCCCCCACTCCTTGGTGAATCATAGTGACTATGTCTTCATTAGATTTATTGTTATAGATGACAACAGTAATTGCATTGTGGAGGCTGTCTGTGATATTTTCTCTTGAAATATAGTTTTCCCCTCTGCAGCAAAGTAATCTGTTGTTTGATGTCAGGTGAAACATGAAAACATCTTTGAGGTTCACTCCCAGATTATCTGCAATTCTGTGTAGCAGCAGGAGAGTCATGACCTGGCCCCTGACCTCCGCCAAGGAAGTTGAGGCTGTAGATCTTCCATGGTGCATATGGAAAGTCCATGGGCCACCCTAGGAGGCCTGGCTCATTTATTGTCACATTGATGAACATGCATTAGCACTCCTGTTTTTCACAGCCTGCCCTAATCATCCACAGGTACCAGTGCTGCAGAGCCAAGAGGACCAAGCTGGGTTACTGGGACCCCTTTCAGCAGACCCCAGTGCTCCCAAGTGGGATGGGATAGGAGATAAAGGGTCAAGTCAAGTTAGGCAGGACGGTTGGCAGCAGCAGACAGGGTAGCTCAGAGTAGGAAGGATACACTAAAGGTATTGAATTCATGGGGTTGTATAAACTGAACTTTCAATGGATAATCAAAAATTATTTGAAGTTTTGTTGGAGACTGGAGACTGAATTGTCAGTTACTATTTTCCCCTCTTCTTAGTTGTTAAGGGCACAATGGACCAAAGCCCTTCCTGGGGGGAAGAGAGTACTAGGAAGTCCTGACCTGCCCACGTGGCTCTGCCAGCCCAGCGCTAGAAAGACTTCCTGGTCTGAGACTAAGCAGCCACCAACCAACCAGAAGGGAATACGACCTGGGATAGGGAATCGTGCCCTTTTTTGGTTTGGTCTGGAGGGGCTCACACCAATGAGATGAAAAACTCCACCCCCAGGATATGACTTTGTAGTGATTGCTTATATAAACCCTCCCCTGGTGCAATAAAGAGAGACTGCCTGCTACCAACTATGCCTCGGTCTCCTTCCTCTTTGTGATCTTGTCCCCAGGTCTCTTAGACCTCCCTCGAGCCTTGCTCCCCCGGCGCTTTCCGGTTTCGGTCACCCACGTCTGTTTGGCCTGCAGGACGGGTCAATTGGCGCCCAAACGTGGGGCGACCCCAAAAGCTGGTCTGCTGCCGCGATAGACGTCCCAGTTCGTCCGGACCCCGTTAAGGTAAGTGTAAGTGTTCACGTCTATCGCAACCATGGGATCACAACTCTCTAAGGAGCAACTTTTCGTTCAGAATTTGAAACGACTCCTTGGAGAGAGAGGAATAAGGGTTAAGAAGAAAGACTTCTATGATTTTTCTGGCACTCAGCACATATCTGTGGTGTAGTAAAAAGTTGCAGGAATAAGTCTAAAAGAGCAGTCTTGTATGGGAGAAAGTCTAGACAGGGAATCTTATGCAAGGCTTAGTTACACAGTGATAGAAATTAAGCCAGAGTTATAATGTGTACAGAGGATTTCTGACAATTTTTTCTCAGTATTTTGGATTCTTTTATTGTCTGTATATGTGTTCTGTCTTTACATGTTCTGTGTGCGTGTGTTTGTGAGTTATTACGGTCAGCTCCATGGTGGCTGGACCTTGGAATGTTGTCTCTTTTCCTCCCCCTCCTCCCTTCTCTCTGATGGCTGCAGCATCAGGGAGAAGTATGGGAGAGAGAAAGAGAGGAACTAATCTTATATTATTTAGTTTATGTGATTGCAAGGTGTAGTCTTGGATGGGAAATGCAGGGACGTAGTGTCTGTGCAGTTTTAAAGGGGGCTTTGATCAAGGCCCATTAAATGGAGAACAACGTGGATGTGAAGTTTAGGGAAAGCGTAAAAGTTTTGGAAATTGTTGGAAGGTTTTTGGTTGAACTCTCTCTCTGCCTTCCCGATTCTGGCCAGATTGTGAGGGTGGAGAGAGACAGAGATCTGGTGCAGGCTGATCAGCATTTTCACCTAAATCTCACCTAAAAGAAAAGTATTTTGTATAATGAGGAGTAACCAAAAGGTAGTTATTCTGGTCACATTTTAAGTGAAACGTGTCACTCCTAATTGGATGTTTAAAACAGATCAGGATTTGTTATATTATTTGGCACTAGGCAAATTGGAAATATGCATAAATCTTAAAGGGACACCTCAGCAGAGATAAAGCTTTTGAAACTCTCCAGCAGAATGGAACAGACTTGGCGCCACTGGGCAGTTGTCCAGAAGTCTCCCTCCCTTCAGCTGAGGAATTCAAAAACTCTCTCAATCAAAGAAGTTCTTAAGGAGTGGACACAGAAATAAAATTTACTTGAGTAAAGGATGGAACCATTAAGATTTTTGCCCTGCAGTCCCAACTATCATTCAGCTGGGTCTACAGTGAATTGTAACTTTTATCATTCCAGATTAGATCAAGAGAAGAGAACTATTATTTTGAAGGTTTTCAACTAATTTTTTTGTAAAAGTTTAGTGACTATTAACAACAGGAGAAATTTTAAACGGTTTTAAATTTTAATTTTCAAGATAATGTATTGATAAATTAATATGTAATGATCTATGAAGCAGAAAAGATCTTGCTCTTTTAATCTGAACTTGTAGTCATTCCTTGGCTTAAGCAAAAGTTAAATTTAGTGTTTGAACTTATTAACAACGTAATTTCTAAAAAGTTTTTTTTTCCAGAGTAAATATAATCAGAGAAGGAGAAACTAGCCTGTGAAACAATGATGTAAGGTGGTAAGGTTTAAGTTTGAAGTCACCTATCATAGATTCTACAAAGGTTACAACTTTAAATGACTTTCAGAAATTGATAGGAGTAATTCAGTGGTGTAGGCCACAGTTGGATCAAATGAAACCATTATATGATTTATTGAAAGGTCCTTCTCAATTAAACTCATGCAGAGAATGGACAGATGAAGCACTGGAATGTTTGAAATTAGTGCAGAAAAAGATTATGGGGTGTACTATTAGCAGGATATTAGAATCACAGGACTTGAAAGTAACAATTTTATTCACTGAAAAAATACCCACTGGAGTTTTACATCAAAAACAAGGGATTATTGAGTGGGTACATTTGGCTCAGATAAAGAACAGAGCTTGTGTGCCTTATGCTGTGCTGGTAGCCCAAATCATACATAAGGCAGTGAAGAGAGTAAGGATGTTAATAGGACAGGAACCTCACACAATTTATACTATGTATACAAGTCAACAAATAGAGAACTGCATACAAGAGTTTGTAGAATGGCAGATATTGATTAATCAGAATTTCCAACATGGGCTCCCAATTCCTTCTGGGCAGTAATTTGCCACGTGGCCATGATCTTGGGCCGACAAATGCTCTTCCTCACCGGTAGAGGGAGTTAATGTTTTTACAGATGCAACAAAAAAAAAAAAAAAAAAAAAAAATTTTAGAGCATCTATGTATATTCCATCTAAAAAGGAGATGCATAAATTTAAAACAACATTTACTTCTACACAACAAAATGAATTATATGCAGTATTGCAAGCATTATTATATGTGAAAGAACCTTGCAATATCATCATAGACAGAAAGTATACAGCACTATTGATACCTAGATTAGAGTCAGCCTATACTCCTGATAGGGCAGATAGTATTAAACAGATTACTGTGGAAGTTCAACAGGCAATGAGGGCCAAAACAACAATATTTTATATCACACACACTTGGTCACATTCTAAATCATGGAGTACCGAAAAGCATTAAACCAGACAATGGTCCAGCTTATGTCAGTAAAGCCATTGAACAGTTCATGGTGGAATTTTCCATTTTACGTGTCACTGGAATCCCCCATAATCCCACTGGTCAAGCTATAGTGGAACGAGCAAATCGCTCCCTGGACACCTACTTGCACAAACAAAAAGGAGTAGTTGGACCAGGAGTTGATGACAAATTCGCCATTGGCTGTTTATACTCTAAATTGATGACAAATTACAATTGGCTGTTTGGCTGTTTATATTCTAAATTATTTAAAATTCTATAATGATGGCTTATTGGCTGCTATGAAATTCTTAACATTTCCTAATAAGGAGTCTGCAAAGAATGAATCAGCAATAACAAGTGCCCTGAAAGCAGCCAGTAATGAGGCACGATGAGAATAAAAATTGATTTGGTCCTCATACAGTGTTAACGTGGGGAAAAGGGTATGTTTGTGTTTTAACAGATGATAATAAAGAAGTTTGGGTTCCAGTGAAAAGAATAAGAGTGATAGAGGACAACTGCCAAGGTGAAGCGGTCACAGGAAGTGAGGAGGTGCTGTCAGTGGCAGATGAAAAAACTTCTGGAGAAGCTTAATCAACTAGGTCACGATGACTCCTTTCATTTTTCTCGTACTTATCATGACACTCAAGAACACTGCGTCCATCGACCCAGCACCGAAGGAACAACAGAGATGGGCATTCGTCAGAAATCCACCATGGTTAAGGGTGATGTCATGGAGTGAGACAATAACCAAATTTATCATCCAAGGCAATATTTCTCACATGTTTAAAGATGATGGACTATACTATGATAATAATGGACTCTTTTTCAGAGACACTAACTTTTCAGGACTAGTCACAGGTTTCCCACCTTGTCTATAGAAGGGTATTCCTGGGAATTGGAATGGGTTTGGTTTTAAATACTTTAAGGTTCAGCCCGGCATTCCCTTTGCTCTCCCCTCCCCTTGCTACACCGGAATTACCCCCCATAACTCTATTACTCTCAATGTTGGGTCCTCCCTGCCCCCCAATTGCTCTTCCTGGACGAATACCTCTGACCCCCTGTACCCCCCACTAGGGCAAGTTTTTGTTTGTGGGGGCAATCTGGCATACACAGCAATCCCCCCTCTCTCTAACACCACTCTTTTTCGCCCCACTATACTCCACAGACCATCACCGCCTGCCTCCATGATTCTAAGTCTAGTTAATGCCTCCATACAAACCCTACACACTCTAAACGTATCATTCATTGAAGGATGCTGGGTCTGCTACTCCTCCGCCCCCCCCCCTTTTATGAAGGCATGGCTCAGTTCGGTGCACCCAACTATACATCAGAGATCTCACAACTTAGGTGGGGTACCGACAAAAAACAAGGCCTGACACTTAGCTTAATTACTGGCATTGGCACCTGCATTCTGGGCCCCAACATGCTCCCCCCTTTTCAGCTTGAGCTATATGCAATCAGACTGTAATCGTCTCTGAGAATCATACTTATGCTTCTGCGCCTACTGGCCACTATTTTGCCTGTTCCTCCGGCCTTACCACCTTTTTAGTTATCTCCAAGTTCATCAGCTCCCGTGATTACTGTGTATTGGTAGTTTTGTTCCCTCATGTCACTTTTTACCTAAATGATGACTTCCTAAATATCTGGCAACAAGGGAGAGAAAGCTCCCAAAAGGTAAAAAGAGAACCACTAACTGCATTAACGTTAACCGTCCTTTTGGGTCTAGGAGCTGTAGGGACGGGTACCGGTATTGCCTCCCGCGTTCAAAATGATAGACAGATATCACAGCTTAGTGCAGCTATAGACAAAGATCTAGAGGAATTGCAGACAGGATTACACCACCTCAAAGATTCAGTAGCATCTCTGGCGGAAGTTGTATTACAAAATAGAAGAGGTTTGGACCTCCTCTTCTTACAACAAGGAGGTCTGTGCGCAGCCCTGAAAGAAGAGTGCTGCTTTTACTCAGATAAGCTAGGACTTGTGGAAAACAGCTTGAGTAAGGTCAGAGAGAGCTTAGAGAGAAGGAAAAAGGAGAGGGAACAACAAGAATCCTGGTATAAGAACTGGTTCTCCGCCTCCCCGTGGCTTTCTACACTCCTTCCTAGCCTTCTTGGACCACTCTTGGGCCTTCTCCTACTCATTTCTTTCGGCCCTTGGGCCTTTAACAAACTAACCACCCTTGTTAAATCTCAGATAGATTCAGCTATTGACCGGAAGAGACATATATTTTACAGCAGGCTACAGGAACATGACGTCCCTGAGCCCCCAGATAACCGGCTTCAGTTTACCGAAGATCTCCTTAAAGAACCTTGGTACCGGAGGTGGAAGAAGAGACTCTGCTCCCCTTGCTGAACAGCCCACCAACCCCTCCCCTGCTCTCCCCATCCTTGAGCATCCTAGCTCCCATTATCCTTTGTGTGTGTTATTGATACTTTACCCTTATTCTGATTTCTATGAGTCTCCTCCGCTATGTTCCCGACAGGGAAGCTGTGGACTGCGCCAATGACGGGAATATTGTGGCCCCATGACCTGGATAATCATGCCATTGGCTGCAGAGGTACCCAATGACGGGATTATTGTGGGTCCACCTACCAGAAATGCTGGAGGTGGGGGCCACCCACATAGCCTAAGACAGGGGCCCTGCCCACTTTCGGTACCAGGCATGGAGTCAGGCCACATAGCCTAAGACAGGCCAGCCACCTCCCCTTTTTAAATAAAAACGGGGGACATGTTGGAGACTGGAGACTGAATTGTCAGTTACTATTTTCCCCTCTTCTTAGTTGTTAAGGGCACAATGGACCAAAGCCCTTCCTGGGGGGAAGAGAGTACTAGGAAGTCCTGACCTGCCCACGTGGCTCTGCCAGCCCAGCGCTAGAAAGACTTCCTGGTCTGAGACTAAGCAGCCACCAACCAACCAGAAGGGAATACGACCTGGGATAGGGAATCGTGCCCTTTTTTGGTTTGGTCTGGAGGGGCTCACACCAATGAGATGAAAAACTCCACCCCCAGGATATGACTTTGTAGTGATTGCTTATATAAACCCTCCCCTGGTGCAATAAAGAGAGACTGCCTGCTACCAACTATGCCTCGGTCTCCTTCCTCTTTGTGATCTTGTCCCCAGGTCTCTTAGACCTCCCTCGAGCCTTGCTCCCCCGGCGCTTTCCGGTTTCGGTCACCCACGTCTGTTTGGCCTGCAGGACGGGTCAAAGTTTACCATCTGTTACTTGTTAATACAGCAGCTCTTAAGCAACTTCTTTAAAGTCTACATTACTGAAATAAGTCTATAGTGCTCCCTGGTTCTATGTGTAATATTGACTCTCTGTTCAAATACAGTAAGTTCCTAGGTTGTACAGGATGGAAGAGAGATAAAAATAAAGTACAAACAGCAAAATCCTTGACAAAGAACTTTGCTCCCTGTTGACCACTTTAATCTAAGGGGCAGCTAAGTGGCAAAATGGAGGGAGCACCAGGCCTGGAGTCAGGAAGACCTGAGTTCAAATCCCTCAGCACTTACAAGCTGTGTGACTCTGGGCAAGTAACTTAACCCTGTTTATCTCAATTTTCTCATCTGTAAAATGTGCTAAAGGAGGAAATGGCAAACCACTCCAGTATCTTTGCCAAGAAAACTCTAAATGAGCTCTCTAAGTACTAAAGAAAAATATCATATCTCATGTTCCTCCCCTACATGAATTCTCCAATGCAGACCACAGAAGTCAATTTGTCTTTTTTCTTTAAAAACAATGTGCACATTCATGACTCCATGTTTTTCTTTTCCAGAAATGCCCTTTTGTCTCTTCTTCCTTTGTCTAAATCTATATTTATTTCAAAGCAAAGGGACAACACAGAATGATTGATAGAGCCCTAAAAAATCTTGGGTCAGTAAGACCTGGGTTTGAATCCTGTCTCAAACATTAGCCCAGGCATTTCAGTTAACTTACAGTCTCAGTTTCCTCATCTATAAAATAGGGGTAATAATATCACCTTTCTCCCACATACACACTTCAACAACCTTTAAGCATTATATGGGATCAGAGGATCATAGATTTAAAGCCAGAAAACTCTTTAGAGGATATCTAGGTCATATCCCCCACTTTAGAGATGCAAAATCAAGACTTCTGATTTTAGACTCAACACATGTGCCACTGTACAACATTGATATAAATGTCAACTACTATTATTATTTCCAGGCTCAATTCCTGTACCACTTCTGCCATAAACTGTTCACTGAACTACATACCTTTCCAGTCCTTTTCCATCCTCTGAAATGGTACTGCACGTATTTCAATCATTTAACAAGTATTCCTTAAGTCCTTGCTGTTTGCCAATCTAGAGACACAAAGACACAAAAGAAGTCCCTGTACTTCAAAAGCTTAGATTCTATTAGAGGAAAAACCATGCATATACATAAATTTGTAAATCAACATAAAATAATTGTAAAAGAGATGTCCAAAACCCTTACTTCAATTAGAGAAAGCCAAGATTTCTAGATTTAATCAATCAATGGGAAGTATGTGCTAGGATTGAATCAATCAATCAATCAAAGACATTAAGATAAGTGCAAGAAATCCAGATAATCAAGTGGAAAAGAGTAGACCACATTTAGTCACTGGATGAAATAGATAAATGTTGTATAGTAAATCTATTGGAATGAGCTAAAAAGACTTAGTCATGACCAGTGGGTCTTATACAAAATAGCAAGTTACTTCCAAACCTGAGCATCTGAGTGTCTGGCAAGCTAAAGGAGAGAATAGTACCAGTCAAACTTCAGTTAAATAGTCATTTTAGGGAGAAGGAAAAAAAATTTCTCCTCATACCCATCTTATGTCTAAACACAGAAATACTCTTTGAACTTTAAAGCATCTGAAAGATATAGATTTTGCACTGACATTCTAGGAGTGTCCTTGAAATAACACAGATTAGTGGCAATGTCTACATTGGGAGCTGGGCACAAATTAGACACATCAAGGAAAGACCACAGATTCTATACCTTCTAAAGAAGCCAGTAGCAAAGGGGTACCTTCCTGAGGGGGTAAAGTTGGGGGGGAGTGATGGAGGGGGAGAGGCAGTCAAGGATGTTCAACAAAAATATTTCAGAAGATTCAAGTTTTTCACTTGACCACATGTACTCTAAGTCTGAGCCCACTTTCCCCCAGAATCTGTATGCACTTATGAGAGACTATGCCCTGATTTATGAGAAGGTAGTATTTTGTACCAATTTTTCATACTACATCACCAAAGCAATTCAATTTCTAAGAGCTAATTAAACCTGACTGGTTAACTGGAATCAACTGATAATTAACGAAAGCACATTGGTGAGAGGTCACAAGTTAGACTATTAGAAAACCACTTTTCCCACCTCCCCTACCCCCTGCCTGTCAGGTTCATCTATAAACTGGAGGAGGAGATGGAGCCAGCCAACCTCTGGGGACCCACACTACCAGTATGAATAAGGTTTGGGGATAGTAGTCTCAGATCCTGTGTTTGTGTGTGCACACAAAATCCATACAAAATAATTTCAGGTAGGGGCATCCTGAGGACATCTTTTCATTGTAGGTGTCAACTGAGGAAGTAAGCTAGAAATCTAGGAGGTGGAGGTGAAGAGGTCTTCTAGGCATGGTTAAGAGTTTGTGTACAGGTGAAGAAACAGGAAACAGAGGGTCATATTAGAGGAGCAGCAAGTGGCCCAGTGTGGTTTCAAGGTAGAATATACAGAGGGGATAATTGTCTGACTAGTCTGAAAAGATAGGTCAAAAGCCAGATTGCAAAGGGCATTGGATGAATGAGGAGTTTTTCGGGGCGTTTTTTGCTTTTGCTTTTTCCTAGAGACAACAGGGAGCAAATTCACCTTCTTCATCAAAGGAGTGACTGGTCAGGTCACAAAGTGCACAGGGTTTACTGACCTGTGAACTGTCCAATTCACAGCAACCCTTCATAATTAGTATATGCCAGCATGCATTATTTAAATACTGAAAGCATGTCTCTTAAGTCTTACTCAGAGGCATCATGAGAGCAGGAAAGGATCCAGATTTCTATAAGGCCAATGGAGCACTAACGGGCAGGCCTCCTCAAGCTGAAAAGCCTTCAGTACATATCCAGCATGGAGTGTGAATTTGTCATCTAATAATAGCCAGTATTTTATAGTGCCTACTATGTGCCAGGGATTGTGCTCAGCAGTTTAAAAATATTACCTCATTGATCCTAACAACAACCCTGAATGATAGGTGCTGTTATTATCCCCATTTTACAGATGAAGAGACCAAGGTGAACAGAAGTTAAATGACTTACTTAGATCATATAGCTAGTCAATGTCTGAGGCTGGATTTGAACTCAGGTCCACCTGACTCCAGGCTCAGTACTTTATCCACTGTGCCATCTTGCTGCCTCTACAAACCAAGTCTGGAAGATTCATCACCAGGTATATAACTGGGTTTTCCAATCTTCTTATACTTTATGCCCCATAATGAACTCTGCAGTCCACTTATACTGGGCTCCTTGCTGTTCCTCGAAAAAGATACTCCATCTCCTAACTTTGCACATTTTCACAGACTTCCCCCATAGCTGGAATTTTCTTCTTCCTCATCTCTCTCTCCTGGTTTAAGTTGTGAGTGAAATCCCATCTTTAATGAGAAACCTTTCCCAGACTTCCTTAATCTTAGGGCCTTTTTGCTTAGAGTATCTCCAACTTACCCTGTATGTATCTTGCTCGTATATAGAGGTTTGCATGTTGTCTCCCCCAATCGACTGTGAGCCTTAAGGATAGTCACTTTTCTTTTCTCTCTTTCTTTGTATATTCAGCTCTTAGTACAGTGCCTGGCACATAATAGGCACTTAATGAATGCGTGTTAACTAGGAAATTTTTTTTAACAACACCACCACTTAAAAAACGTCTACTAAGACATAGAAAGGTATGACCCCTTCTGAAAAACAGTGTACCTACACTCATGAAATCTTGGTAGGGAGGATACCTTAAAATATTGAAATATAAGTGTTTATGAATTTTCCCCAAATGAACTTTATACCCCACTAGGGCCGAAGGAGGGATGTTATAATACCTTCTTCAACACTCAGCTCTTATAATATTCTTGGGGTAAAAACAAGGGAGGGGGAAAAAACAAACCTGCAATGTTATCTGTATAAGGAGCTCTCTCTGAAATGAGAGTTCTAATGTAAATATATCGCTGCTCTACAATGTTTTGTCTTAGAGTTACCTTGGACTCTTAGAGGTTAAGGGACATGCCCAAGGTCCCCCAGCCTTGTCAGAGATGTGACTTGAATTCTTGTCCTCTTAAATGTAACACCACTTCTCTCTCTCTACCAAGTTGCCTCTCATATCTACAAGGTGGGTCATTAATAAACGTCTGTTGCTAACGACTAGAGGGAAGGAATGTAGAAGATTATGTAGGCATTCATTTTCTGTTCCACTAAATATGTCATTTATCATACACCATCTTGGATGGTATTTATTTTTTCTCATAGATGTCTTCTCTTCTAGACTGTAATCTCCTCCATAATAAAAACTACATCCTAGTCTTCTTTGTATCCTCCATGCTATTTAGCTCAGCACGTATTAATTAGTTAATGAATATCTCTTTTGTCATTGTTGATCATTCATAAATATATAAAAATATATACATTTGTAACATACCCTGGGATATGGGCAGGGAATATGCATTTATTAAACACCTACTATGTGCTATCCTCACAATAATCCTTTGAGGTAGGTTCTATTATTATCCCCATTTTACAGTCAAGGAAATTGAAGCAGACAGGTAAAAGGTCTTGCCCAGAGTCATACAGCTAATTAATATATAAGACTGGATTTGAATTCAGGTCTTCTTGAGTCCAGTCTTGCCCCTCTATCCACTGTGCCATCTAGCTACACTTGAATTTGGAATACAGATGCCCAGATGCTTCTCCCTTCAGTGTTCTAGAAATAAATCTGAAAAGTGAGGTTTCCAGTACTTTTGCTCACAAATTGCAACTAGAATACTTCCAATTGGTAATCATACAGTAGCCTGAAATAGCTTTGGGGTAAGAGTATTAACCAGGAAGGTAGATCAATAACAGAGGTAACAAACAACCTTCCCCCACAACCATGAGGCACACTCTTCTCCTGCACAAACAAGTTCCCAGGGAAGAATGTGCTCTAAATTAGAATATGATGGCAGTGACACATGTGGCAATGTAAGTCCTGGCAGTGGAGTCCTTTTCCCTCTTTGTGAAGTTTTCATAAAGTTCTCCTTAAGGGCAGGTCTTTGTTGGATTACAAAGATCAGTTGCTTTCTAAATTACATGACCTATACTTCTCTGTCTCCAAAGGTAACAAAGCCTGAGGTTGTCACCATATACATATAATTCTCTTTCCATATCAGCCTGCATGTTTTCTCTGTCACTGGCTACTGCTTCTCCTATAGACACTGCTACTCTTTTGCTGATTCCAGTTGCCAGTGAGACATCTTTTGCTTTTGATGAATCCCCCAAATTCACAGGGGACTGTGAGCTCCCCTCTCAGAATACTAATTCATTCAAGATAAAAAAACCCAGGACAGAAAGTAGAATGCTCTTTTGCTCATTAACATGAAGCATCTGGATGGGAGACAGGATGGAAGGCAGCCATGCTTAATCCTTCCCCTATACATACCTGTAGTGCTGCATGCCTGACTTGCCTTTCTATGTACCAGTAAACAAAAGAGATTGACAAGATATACCTTTTGGTACGCACACTAGATTCATCTCAGACACTTCTGAATCATGAGTTATACTGGCTCAATGATGAATTAGAGAAATCTTCATCATCCCATAATACCTATGACTCATGATCAGAAACCAAATCCTGTTCCATGCATTGCTGGAACTGAGGCATGTGTCCTAAGGTTAGGCCATTCTTGGGTGCCTAGTCCTCTTACACATTTATTATATATGCTTGCAGTAGGAATAGAATATTTATACACAGAAACAAAATAAAATTTTAAATTTGTAAATTAGTATCTTTAACTCAAACTTTGGAGGTGGAGTGTAGGAGGTGATAAAATATTTAAACAAAGTATTTTCAACCTAGGAGAGACTATGTTTTCACATGCTTTACACATTTTGTATACTATTCAAATTCAGACTTTTAAAAATATATGTTATAATAGCAGAATCTGAGCACAATAGGCAGTTAAATTTGGGGCATCAGTCAATCAATCAATCAGCATTTGTTGAGAGCCTACCATGTGTCAGGTACTGCACTAAGAGCTAGGGATGCAAAAAGAGGCAAAAGATGGTTCCCTAGTCTCAAGGTGCTTACAATCTAATGATCCAAACAATATGCACACAAATATATACAAGGCAAGTTATATATAGGATAAACAGGAAGTAACCATCACTTTATGTCTTTATCTCTAGTAAATAGAGCACCAGTGCTGGAGTCAGGAGGACGTTCAAATCTCACCTCAGACACTTGACACTTACTAGCTGTGTGACCTTGGGCAAGTCACCTAAACCCAGTTGCCTCATCCTGGGCCATCTCCAGTCATCCTGATGAATATCTGGTCACTGGATTCAGATGGCTCTGGAGGAGAAGTGAGACTGGTGACCTGCACAGCCCTCCCTCCCTCAAAACAAAGTCAAAGGCAATTCATGTCATTATTTCTTTGATGGCATGGTCTTCTTTGGCAATGAAGGACAAACACACCATATACATATATATATATATATATATATATATATATATATATATATATATATATATATATATATATATATATATTCACACACACATATATGTATATATATACATACACATACATATATATACACACACACATATATATATATACATACATATATATGTAGGATTTTTGGCTATAAATAAGTTCCTTTGGTTCTAAAGTCCAGCTATACTTTGATGTGGCAGATTCAAATAAACACTGCAAAAATAGACTGAGATTTAAATGAAAATTTTGCTATATGTGTGTGCCTATTACTAAAAATAGATCCTTAACTTTTACAAACTTTTTTCCCATCACATACATATTAAAAAGGTTGAAAGGTAGATTTTTTTCCCCTCCAATAGACCAAAACATAATAAAGTCAATGTGTATTTGAACAGCCTTAGCCTGAACCCAGTCTGCCGTGTTTGCCTATTTATTGTCGGTCCTCTTTAGGACACAGTGCCATTTGCAGGACTAAGAAAACTAATGAAAACTAATAAAGCAAGAAAAGCAGAGCCTGTCATGCATGCAGCAACATTCTCACTCTACCTAACATACAGGATGCAAAGTAAAACAGTAGGGTAAGGGACATTGAAAAGGAGTGGAGAATAAAATATCTATCAGGAAAGAACCATGAGAGAAAAGAAAGGAATTGTAAAAGACAATATTACCTCATAGGTCAAGGACAATGGTCAGTGGTCCAAGATTACAAGTTGAATTCTCTCTAAAAAAAACAAACAAACCACAAAACAACATTTATTAAGTACCTACTATATGCAAGGCAACTGCTAGGGGCTAGGATCACAAAAGCAAACATTTTACAAAGTAAACAGCTCCCGCCATAAACTCATATTACCATGTAAAAAGATAATGAAATTTAAGATTATTTGAAAGTCACAAAAGCAGTAACAATGGGGGGGGGGGGGGGGTGGGTTGGGAATGAATCATTTAGGAGGTAGTGCCTGTGCAGAACCTTGAAAGAAACTCAAAATTCCAAAGACAAGCAGAGAAGCACTTTGCATTCTGACAGGAGAAATAGACTGTGCAAAAGAAAGGGAAAGCAGACTTTGGGAAAGTCTGAGTACCTAGAAAATAGTAATATACCCAACATAAATACTGAAAAATGGATGCAAGTGGGGAGGAAAGGAGTTCCGCTTTGAAAATATTACTCTTGAGGTGCCAGAGGGACACCCAACAGGCAGCTGGAGTGCAGGCCTTGCATGCAACGGCACGATTAGGGTTATAGAAAGAAATTTAGGAGTCATTTACATTGAGATGATAATTGAACTAATAATAATTCTAACTTCTAAAGTTTGCAAAGTGATATGTGCATATATAGTGATATATTAATACATGTGTGTATATAATTTCATTTAAAAATAATAATAATAGTGCCTAGCTAGATATAGCATCTACTGTGTGCCAGGCATTGGACTAAGCACTTTACAATCATTGTTTCGTTTAATCCTTACAACAACTCTGGTATGTGTTGTTGTTGCTATTTTACAGAAAGGAAACTGACAAACAGAGGTTAAGTGACTTACCCAGGTTCACACAGCTAGTAAGTCAGAAGAATCTGAATTTAAGTCTTCTTGATTAAATCTAGCATTCTATCCATGGTACTATTTCCTTAGGTTCCATGGGAACCACTGAGCTTACTGAGAAAAAGAGGAGAGAACCAGGAAAGATTCTTGGGGAAAACACTCAGAAGGTAGGAGAAGGATGGTGATCCAACAAAGGAGACTGAGGAGTCACCAAGTAGACAGGAAGAGAACCAGGATAGGTGTCAAAAGAGTAATGTGGAGGGAGTGTGCAAGAAAATCTATCAAAAGTATGAAAAGCTGACACTCTCCAAGAAGAATGAATATTGAGAAAATACCGCTGACTTTTGGAATTAAGAGATGGTTGTAAATCCTAGAGAACACAGTTAGGTGGATGGAAGGGGATGCAGGTCCAATGGGTTTGCTTTGCTGCTTTTTCGTTTTGTTTTTCCCCAGTTTGCCTTTGAGAAAGAAGAAAGTTAGCAAACAGTATGTATTGTCAAGGACAGAGGTCACCTCTTTCTCAGAGCTGAACGAGAGGAGAGAGAAAGGAGCCAATGAAGAGGGTTTAGTTTTTAGGAGAGGAGAATAGTGAGCTCAGGGCTGGTCTCTATTTTTTTTTTTTTTTTTTTTCAGTTTAGGGCTTGACAAAATCCTGGGGTTAGGACCTAGCCCTACTCTACTGTATACACGTTCATGTGAGAACACTTTAGAACCAACCCCTTGCACAGTACAAAGTGATCTTATCCTATCCATCCTAAAATTGTCAGAAGGCATCCTTTCTCAGCTCTTTGTCAAATAGCCTTGCTTGGAATGTAGTGTGTCTAAGGTCATAATGCAATCTCTCTCTCTCTGTCTCATTTTATACACATATATATAACATATATATACACATATATAGACAATATCTATATAGATATATATGTATGAATGCATGCATGTGTACATGTATGTGTATGTATATGTGCATACCTATGTACATATGTATATACACGCCTATATACACATACATATCTTCCAGTATGCTATGGGTGTCTTTCAGGCTCCACTGAAAGACTGACCATGTTGACATCTGATCCGCTGTTCAGTGCAGCTAAGTTAAGAAAAGGAATGTGCAGGTTGGATGAAGAGTGGGAGGAAGTAGGAGAAGCGGGGGCTCTGAGACTTCTTGAGTATAGTATAAATTATCTTGGCCTGTAGTAGAAGTCCTGCTGGTGACATAGATCACAAGAACAATCTGTCTTTTCCAACATCAGAAAGCTAACCTAGAATCAAAAGCAGAGGGAGGAAAGGAGGGAGGGAAAATTAGGGATGGAATTATACCCTTCTGTTCAAAAAGTTTGGGAGCTTGGCAATGTTTCAAATATTTCTAAATCATTGACAACTTTTAAAGAAATTAAAATTATATTTTAAAGTGTGTATGTTTTAATAGAACAAATGATAAAAAAGCTTTTGGGTGGATAACACGTCATTTTGTCCTCATGGTAACAACACAACATCTCACTGGTGGGTATATAACATTTTTGCTATATGTGCTCCAAACAGAATTCTTTTCTCTCAGAGGGTAGTCTCTGAAGCTTTCTTAAAGTCTCTAGAATTTTAGTAAGTCAGCTTTATTATAATTTTTAAATTTAAAAAATCCTGTTTTCTCAATCTAGTATGGGAATTTAAGCATCTCATTCATCTTATATTAACTTTGTCATTTTATTTATCACTTTAATCATTAACTTTGTCCTGTTACTTCAACGTCAAGTTGTGGTCACGTTGGGAAGGTAAGTTCATTTAGCTAAGAGAATTTAGAATAAAGAGTTAAGTGTCCAGAGGTCTTATTCGTGACTCTGTTATATCCTTGTACTCCTAGGCAAGAATATGAGATAAGTTCATATCTAAGAAGCCAGCATCAAATCACTTGATGCCTCAGTTTTCCCCTCTGCTAAATGGAGATTCCAATACATGTTAAGTCATATTCCTAATTAAAACAGTAGAGAGAGGAATGTAATCATTTCATAGTTCTTCATATTACAGAAGAGAAGGCAGTGTTGTGGATAATTCAAAGCAAGAACTGTAAGCCATTATCTTTAGTATAAGAATATTTTAGGTTATTTTCTTTTCTAAAAGCAGATTTATCTTTCTAATTATGTTGTGTTTAGACCACTATTAAATTTCCTTGGCACACATCTACTGAGAATAGGGACAAAGTGGATCATATAAGCATATTAAGTATCCAACAAAGGTCAACTAGGAATTTAATATTTCTCACAGCTAGACCACAATCTAGACAACACACAGGTTAATAAGACTTGAACATGATAATAATCTGATTCTAAAATTCTAATCTCTTTGCATAAGAGATGTTGTATAATTATTCAATACAGTGACACTACTCTATAACACAATCTGCTACAACTCTGAACAGGCAGTTTCTAATTTTCCTACAGAAACAAACTGGCATACATGGGCATTAACATTACACCAATGTAACCCCTTGGTTCTGAAGCAACTACATGTAAAAAAAAATTAACCTTTGTTTAAAATAAAAATTTGAGTTCCAAATTTTCTCCCTCCATCCCACCCGTGCCCCATCCATGGAGAAGACAAGCAATATAATATAAATTATACATAGGAAGTCATGCAAAACATATTTCCATATTAGCCACATTGCAAAAGAAACACACACACACACAGAAAAATAAAATATGTGTTAATCTACACTCAGAGTTCATCAGTTCTCTGTCTGAAGATGGATAGCATTTTCCATCATGAGTCCTTTGGAATTATCCTTGTTCTGCTGACTTACTTTGCATCAGTTCTCTAATGTTAATTAGAGATTTAAAGATCTTCCTCATCCATTGATGGGCCTTCCCATTAAGGGAAGCTTGATTAGGGAAGGCCCATACCTTTAGTTAATTTCTAATGAGACCCTGGTTTTCAAGGGTTGTGATGCCTTCTGGCTCTAAAAAGTTTCTAAACACTCTAAAGTTGTGTTTCAATTTTTGGCTTACTCATTGGAAGTGTCTGTTGGGCTAGACAAGACTCTGGGCAGCCGCTAAGGGCCCCACCTCCAACTGTGAAAACCCAGATTTTGGTGCTTCTCTCTCTGGTAACTATGTATGGTCACATAGTTGGATCTGTCTATTGATCTGTGATGCATGTATTGCTTACAGTCAGACAGCTGGAAGCCCTTTCCATTGGTCGATCTTTGTTTCTCTGTATTTTCTCTGAAAGTCAGGGTGCTGACTTTGTCCCCTGAACTAAATGAATGATATATATGCTTAATTAAAGTGATTGTTGACTCCTCAAAAGTACTTTCCTTTTAGAAAAGCAGATCTAAGAACCTGTACTGCAGGCCCTTCTGTGCATGTTGGGGTCCTTGCTGTTACAAGTTCCTGTAAGTGTTCCAAGGTTCTTCTGAAACCATCCTTGTTTTCATTTCTTATAATATAATAGTATTTCATTATAATCATATAACACAACTTGTTCCACCATTCTCCAATTTTTAGGCATCTCCTTGATTTTCAATTCTTTGCTACCACAAAAAGAGTTGCTATAAATATGTTTGTACAGTTGGGTCTTTTTCTTTTTTATTTTATTTCTTTGGGATGCAGATCAAGTAGTGGCATTGCTAACTAAAAGGATAGACACAGTTTTATAAAACTTTGGGTGTCAATCCAAATTATTCTTCAGAATGGTTGCAACAGTTCACAACTCCACCAATAGTACATTAGTGTCATAATTTTTTCAAAACCCTCTCCAACATTTGTCATTTTCTTTCAGTCTGGTTAGCCAATGTGATAAATGAGAAGTGTTATTTTAGATTTCCATTTCTCTAACCAATAGTGTTTTAGAGCATTCAAAATGATTTTTAAAGCTTCTTGTGAACCAAAAAAGCAAAATTTTTGTGCTCTTCTTTTTTGATTTGTTTGGTATTTTTCCCAATTATATGCAAAAACTAATTTTCAATATTCATTTTTTGAAACTTTGGATTCCAAATTCTTTCCTTTCATCTCTCTTCTCTTCACTCATTGAGAAGGCAAACAATTTGATATAGGTTATACAAGTATAGTGATGAAAAATATATTTCCATAGTACTCATGTTGTGAAAGAAACATAGGCTAAAAAAAGAAAACCACAAGAAAAATACTTTTTTTTAAAGTATACTTCAATCTGTATTCAGACACTAGAAGTTCCCTCACCATCCACCAGCTGCCCTGGGGTGGATAGCATTTTTCTTCATAAGTCCTTCAGAATTGTTTTGGATCATTGGATTTCTGACAGTAGTTAAATCATTCACAGTTGATCATCTTACTGTATTGCTTTTACTTTGTACATCTAATAGATATGAGTTAGTACCTCAGAATTATATTAATTTGCATTTCTCTGATCACTAGTGGTTTATGATTTTTATATGGTTATATATAGCTTTGATCACTTCATCTGAAAGCTGTTCATATCTTTTGATCATTTATTAATTGGGGAATGGCTCTTATTTTTATAAACTTGATTCAGCTCTCTATATGTTTGAAAAATAAGATTTTTATCAGAGAAATTTGTTTCAATTTTTTCCACAGGTACAATTGCTAAATGTATTTCCTTCCATCTGATTTCCCCCTGCTTATTCTATTTGCTGTCACCTTTTTCTCTGTCCCTCCTCCAAAATATTTTGCTTCTGCCTGCTGCCTCCCCTAATCTGTCTGCCTTTCTATCACCCTGACCCATTCTCTTACACTTTGCCCCTACTCCTTTCCTGTAGAGTAAGATAGATTTCTACAGTCAATTGAGTATTTATGTTATTCCCTCTTTGAGCCAATTCTGAGGAGAACAATATTCACTCACATACCCCTACATCTCCCATCTTCCCCTCCATTGAAAAACTTTTCCTTGCCTCTTTTATGTGAGACATTTTACCCCATTCTTCTGCTCCTTTTCCCTTTCACCAAGCGCATTCCCATTTCTCATCTCTGTTTATTTTTTAGATACCATCTCTTCATATTCAACTCACATCTCTGCCCACTGTCTATGTATACTCCTAATAATTCATTAATAATTTATTAAAAGATGATGTGCAGGTTCTTTTTTTTTTAATCATGGTTTTCAGGTGGAATTATCTCTTCTGGATCTATTTTCCAGGTCAGTTGTTTTTTTCCAATAAGATATTTCATATTATTTTCTATTTTTTTCCTTCTTTTGGTTTTGTTTTATTGTTTCTTGATGTCTTATAAAATCATTTACTCATTTGCTCAACTCTAATTTTGAAGAAATTATTTTCTTCATTGAGATTTTGTGCCTCTTTTTCCATTTGGCCAATTCAGCTTTTCAAGGCATTGTTCTCCTCATCTGACTTCTTGTACCTCTTTAGCCATTTGGCCTAGTCTGTTTTATGAGGTATTATTTTCTAGCTGTTGACTCTTTTTTTCATTATTTTCTTGCATCACTCTCATTTCTCTTAGAAATTTTTCTACTATCTCTCTTACTTGATTTTCAAAATCTGTTTTGAGCTCTTTCATGGCTTGAGATCAATTCATAATTTTCTTGGAGGCTTTGGATGTTGGAGTTTTAACTTTGTTATCCTCTGAGTGTGTGTTTTGATCTTCCTTTTCACCATAATAACTTTCTATGATTAGATTTTTTTTCTGTTATTTGCTCATTGTTCCAGTCTATTTCTTGACTTTTACATTTTTGCTAAAGTGTGGCTGTCTTTCCAGGGTGTAAGGTGCATTGTCCCAAGCTTCAGTGGTTTTGTCAAGCTGTTTTCAGAGATATTTCTACAGACTTACAAGTTTTCTAACACTATTTTCCCCCAATTATATGTAAAGAAAGTTTTCAACATTCAATTTTATAGAATTTTGAATTCAAAAGTTTTTTCTCCCTCCCCAAGATGGCAAGCAATCTGATATAGGTTATACATGTACAGTTATATTAAACACATCTCCATATTAGACATGTTGTCAAAGAACAATTAGAACAAAAAGACCAAGAGAAAGAATAGAAGAAAAAAGATGAAAAGAATATGCTTTAATCTGCATTGAGACTCCATAATTTTTTTTTCTGGATATGGACAGTATTTTCCATCATGAGTTTTTGAAATTGTCCTTAGATCATTGTATTGCTGAGATACAGCAATCTATCAAAGTTGGTCATCACACAATGTTGCTGTCACTATATACAATGTTCTTGCAGTTCTCACTTCACTCAGCATCAATTCATGTAAGTCTTTCTCGGTTTTTTCTAAAATTTGCTCATTCTTTCTTATGAGAAAATAGAATTTCATTACATTCATATGCCACAATTTGTTCATCCATTCCCCAATTGACAGGTATTCCATGAATTTCCAATTATTCACCACCACCAAAACAGCTGCAATTAATGTTTTTATACATGTGGGTCTTTTTCCCTTTTTTAAAATAATTTGTTTATTTTCAGTTATCAACATTAACTTCCACAAGAACTTGAATATGAAATTTTCTCCCCATCTCTCCCCAACTCCCACCCCAGGACAACATGCACCTCAACCACCCCTTTCTCCAATTTGCCCTTCTTTCTATCACCTCCCCCCCTTCTTGAATTTCTCTTCCCTCTATTTTTAGGGGAAGGGTAGGGCAAGATAGATTTCTATATCCCATTGACTGTACAACATACTTCCCAGTTGCATGCAAAAGCAATTTTCAACATTCATTTTTAAAGCTTTGAGTTCCATATTCTCCCCTTTCCTCCCTCCCCACCCACCTTCACTGAGAAAGTAAGTGATTTGATATAGGTCATACATGTGTAGCCATGCAAAACACTTCCATGACAATCATGCTATAGAAGACTAACCACATTTCTCTCTACCCTGTCCTGCCCTCCATTGGTTCCACTCTCCCTTGACCTGTCCCCCAATGATAGTGTTTGCTTTTGATTACCCCCAACCTGCCATCCCTTCTAATATCCTTCCTCTCCTATCCCATCTGCCCCCCATCTTCCTGTAGGGTAATATAGGTTTTCATACCCAATAGAATATGTATTATTTTCTCCTTAAGCCAAATCCCATGAGAATAAGGCTCATTTATTCCCTTTCATGCCACCGCTTTCCCCCTATTGTAAAAACTCTTTCTTGTCTCTTTTCTGTGAGATGCTTTTCTACATTTTATCTCTTCCTTTCTCTTCCTCCCAGTTTAACCCTCTCAACACTCAATTTTATTTTTTAGGCATCCTCCCTTCATATTCACCTTACCCTGTGCCCTCTGTCTATACATATGTGGGTGTGTGTCTGTGTCCATGTGTATACACACATATATGTATATATTCATATATACACACACATGCATAAACACACATATATACACATACTGGTACATATAAAAATACCAACACATATATAAAATACACACACATACACACACACACACACACACACACACACACATTTCCTCTAATTACCCTAATACTGAGAAAGGTCTCATGAGTTACAAATATCATCTTTCCATGTAGGAATTTAAACAGTTCAACTTTAATGAGTCCCTTATGACTTTTCTTACCTGTTTATCTTTTCGTGTTTCTCTTGATTCTTGTATTTGAAAGTCAAATTTTTATTCAGCTCTGGTCTTTTCAACAAGAATGCTTGGAAGTCCTCTATGTTATTGAAATTCCATTTTTTTCCCCTGAAGTATTATACTTAGTTTTGCTGGGTAGGTAATTCTTAGTTTTAATCCTAGCTCCTTTGATCTCTGGAATATTCCAAGCCCTCTGATACTTTACTGTAGAAGCTGATAAATGTTGTGATATCCTAATTCTGTTTCCACAATGTTTGAATCTTTTCTTCCTGGCTGCTTGCAATATTTTCTCCTTGACCTGGGAACTTGGAATTTTGCTACAATATTACTAGGAGTTTTCCTTTGGGGATCTCTTTCAGGACGTGATCTGTGAGCATTTCTATTTTACCCTCTGATTCTAGAATACCATTTGTTGGCTGAGAACTCCAGAAGCAGTCACTACTATTGCAGTTGTCACTGCTGATTCAGTGATTCCCAAGGATTTTTCCTGGTTTTCTGGGGCCTGTCTGCACTTTCCCAGACTGTACTGGACTACATTCCACCCTCATTCAGTGTAACAGACCTTTTCTGCCAACCAGATGAGAAGTTCGTTTCCATAGTTGTCGAGCTGGAAAACTATTCACCCCATGCTTTTGAGGATTCTATTGCTCCAAGAATTGTTTTATGGCATTATTTAAAGTTGTTTGGAGGTGCTTTGTCAAGAGCTTGGGCAAGTTTCTGCCTTTTTTCCACCATCTTGGCTCTGCCTTGTCTGCATTGTAGCAAAGGATTCCAGGGAATATCAAAAGTTGGAAACAACCATACAAGTAGTATCCAACTTTGTAACATCCAACAAAGACTCTGTATTTAATGGAGTAGTGTCTGACCAGCTACTGTCTGGAGGATACTATGTTCAATTAAAAAGATACCCAATGGAGCAGCATCTATCTATCTGAGTGTCAAGTGTGACTATGTGTTGATCAGAGACAAATGGTTCAATGGAATTACCAGAAAACAAGAGGGACCCTATAGCATCTCAGATATGAGTTGTTTCTCTATGCATATGCACTACCAAATATGTTTCCTATGTTTGTGCTTCTCCATGTATGTGCCCTACATGTGTTCACTCTTCCCACTAATGGTGAGTATATTGAAAGAAGTTTGTGTTCTAGCTATGGAGAGATGGGGTAACTTTTACTACTTTTCTCACTGTGCCAGTCATCAAATTACATTGATCTAAACTAATTGTGTGTTCTTCCTGATCATTAAAGGTAAATACAACAATAAGGGCTTATGTGCTATGGTTTTAGCTAATATAGATTCATAGAATACCTTCACCCTGGAGTTACCTCCTCTGGGAGACACACCCTAATGAATATCCCCAGGTATAACACTTTTATAGCTTATGGAATTAAAGGAATCCATTGAAGAAATATTAATAATTTTTTCTTTTGTTTTCAGGCTTTAATATGATGGCTGTTATTTGCATATGTTTCCTTTGCAAGTCAGACCTGTTGTTTTAAGATAAGTTTGATATGATAGTGTGATCAATTATTGATATCTATTCTATTATTGCAAACATAGTAGATGTGGAAGTTCATGGAGATGGCGAATGTTCAGAACACTGGCACCCTCTAAAGCACTTCACGGCCCAGAGGAAACTGCTAGGATAGCTGCCTGGAACAGTGGAAAGATCACTGGCTCTGCTGTGAGAGGACATGGGTTCAAGTTCCATATAGTTGTATGTGATTCTAAACTAGGGCACTTAGCCTCCCCGGATCTCAGTTTCTTCATCTTTAAAATGATGAAGTTGAACTAGATTCCACCCCTATACCACTTTCAACTCTACATTTAAGATCTTGTGATCCTAATTCAAAGAGTGCCTATCTTATATAAAGAATATTATGAAATACTGGAGCTACTTGAAGGAGATATTACTAAATGATAAGACAAAAACTCTGTATATTTTCTGCAGATTATCTGACTGAACACACTATTTTAGAATTACTACTAAGATTCAAGACATAAATGGGATTAGACTTGGAAATGAATGATTGAGATTTTTAACTGATCATGAGATGATATTTCATAAAGCAAAAAATTCAAATCAAAAATGAAGTATCAAAAGATAGCTGATCAGTAATGACCCTGGAGGAAAAGATACCTTCAGGAACAGCTAAAGAAACTCTCTGCATCCCCCAGTTTAATGGTGCTAGACCTGGATATTCTGCATAGCAGAGAAACTATCGAAATACATATAAAAAATTCTTTGGAAAAATAAATCTTATTATTTGATAAGAACTACTGCAAAAATTAGCTGGCAACATCTTCAACATTTTACCAAAATAAGCTCCAAATGGATTTATGATCTAGATGTAAAAATTTATATCATAAATAAATTAGAAGTTCAAAGTAGAAATACCTTTCAAAAAAATGACTAGGGAAGAGTTCATGTCCAGAAGACAAAGAGGATCACAAAAGATAAACTGGACAATTTTGTTACATACAATCTACAAGTTTTTTGCAGAAAAAAAAAAACACCCAAAAAAATTAACTTGGCGGAAAGTCTTCATAGCACATTTCTCTGATGAAATTTCTAAGATATATGAATTGATTCAAATTTATAAGAATATTGTGGTTAACAACTTAGTGAATAGAGTGAGTAAAAGTTTCCTTCCATGTCTCTTCTTCCTTCTGTTCTAGGAAAAGCCTAACTTGTACAATATTCAGATCCCAGTTCAGCTTTTTGCTACCTGTGAGACCAAGGCAAGCCCCTTAACCTCTCTAGATCTTAGTTTCATCATCTGTAAAATGAGATGGGTAGAGCCAACAACTTTTCAGGTCCCTTTCCAACTCTAAAGCTATAATAACAATGGGTATTTGAAAATACAAAAAATTCAAGTAAGGTTCACCTACATTCCAGAGGAACATCCAATCTAGGTGAGTCAGCTTATTGTTTTATCATAACTAGTGTGGGAGATCTGAGATGAAGATTATGTAAGAACTACTGCAAGTGAAGGAGAATGAAGAAATGAAGAGAAATGATGAAAAATTGGGAATAAGACCCCTGTGATCATTGGAGAAGTAACAGCCATACCATCACAAACAAAAATAGCTGATATTTTTATGCCACCAAAATAGCTAATACCCTCTGATTGGAGGATGGAGAAAACAATAAAAATAAAATAAAAACCTCCTCTCAAAGTCTTTTTTTATGGCAGGTTCACAATTTTGAGTTAATTCTTCATTTCTCATCATTTTCCCAACATCTCTGCATGGTTTGTTTCCATGACCATCATATGCCACTGAGGTATCTGACAGTAACACACACCCTCCCCATTTCCCCTTTTCAGTTTCCATTTGTGTATTATTTTCCATGCTTGGCACACTGTAGGTATTTTAAAATATTATATATTATACATTGGGATTTTCAAAACAGCTGACATACATTATCACATTTGAGTCTTATAAGAACCCCATTTTGCAGACAAGTACTCAGACGCAGAGGGATTAAATGACTTGATCATGGTCACACAAAGTACAGGTATAAGGCAGACGTTAGCTCTAAGTGCTGAACTCTGTTCATTACATCATGCTGCTTTATAAAAATTCCTCAAAACAACAGGGGGAGGTGGGTGGTACCTAGAGTGCATCTTGACAGAAATCAAGGATTCTTAAAGGCAGAGATGATGATGTCCTCTAGGTACAGAGGATGGTTGTACACAGAGGTGGCATTGGAATGTCACTGGCTAGTAGTCCAATTTGTCTGAAACACAGAGCTTGTGAAGGAAAGAGAATGAGTACGGTTGGAAAAACAATTAGCAGTCAAATGGTGCAAAGAATTGAGTTAGAACATCTATTTGGATCAGAGAAGGCTTCATAGCAGATATGGTACCTGAGATGGACTTTGAAGAGTAAGAAAATAGATGAGAGTCAGATTCTGTTCATTATTATGTAGAATTAGCTGGTCCTTAAAACTTACTCAGCACTATGAGTAGCCCAAGTTCTACACTGCAAGCTATTCTCCATATACTAGGTGTTTTCATATATAACAAATTGAAATCTTTGCAATTTTAATGAGGAATCAGATTTGGGGGGAAATAAAGGACTAGCCACTCCTATAGCATGTTATAATGGTAAGACCATAGGACTAGGAGTCAAAAACTTGAGTTCTTTTCTCAGTTTCCCACTTATTATCTGTGGAAACTACTTGGGTAAGTCATATCATCTCTCTGGGTCTCAGTTTCCTCAAGTGTCAAATATTGGGAGCGGGTTAAATGACTTCTAAATTCTCAAACATTTTATGATTCATTGGTCAAGTCTCTACTGTGTAATTTACATAAAATCATTCAGATAATCTAGTCACAAATGATGTTTTGGTCTAAATTAACTGCATAATTTCTTTGATTCCTTAGCTTTCCTAATGGATGTCTATACATCAATACTAGACAAAATATAGGCAGAAATATGTGCACATACATGTTAAGGAGGCTTATTATCAGGTGCCCCGGAGTATGAAAACAAGCCTCAAGCAGATCTCAGTCCCATGGTATATGTAACAAAGAAAAGTCTGTCTAGTGACCATCTCTGCCCTATTTATTGTATGTGCATATGAGTGGTTTTATTCCTGCTGCTCCTAAACTACCCTGATTACAGCCAGAAATGAATACTTAACACATAGGGGCACCTACCATCTCATCCAAGCAACCATTAGGGAGCTCTGCATTCTTGTTCCTGTGCATATCCATTGCTTCAGTTCAAGAATCAAGAGAGGGTACTATAGCCACTAGGGAGGAGATCACTTTTAACTGCTGAATAATTGCCTGTTCTGAAAGTCACTTCAGCCAATTGTACCATCCTGTACAGTCAAGACACTGGAAATGAAAAGTTCAGACCAGCCCACCAGAATCCATCCCTCAATTCAACTGCCCTGTTTTCTGCTACTCTTCATGTTAACCACCATCACAGATAGGCCCTGTTCCTGGAAATTTGAGAATCTATTAAAGACAAATGTCTTCTTTCCATTAGGAAAGGTTAAACCAGTTAATTTACTTTATTTTCATCAGGTTCAAGTATGTATGACAAGCTGTGTCAAATCATTGCTACTCAGGGGGTTGATGAAATGTAGTTCTCTCCACCCCAGATCACTTATTTTTCAGTTCATTAGGAAACTCTTAGGAACAATGCATAGACACTCAGTGTTCTTTCTGTAAAGCAGGGAATTAATGCTTCACTTTTCTTCAAGGTTGAGTAAAACAAATTTATACAACCCTCTCCCCAAACTCCCCATACTCCTTCTGTTCACATTGACTGCCCAAAGCACAGCTTTCTGTGTCAATCCACAGCACTCTGCTGTCAATGTTAGCGAAAAAAAAGTCTTAGGAGAAATGAATTCAAGTCAGGAAACAAGACCTTCATGAAATCCAACACCTAAATCCAATGTGTGACAAAGTATATCAACAAGATTTTTTTTAAGAATGAATGTAAGATGGTAAAATTAAATGATGTTTCCTCTTAAAAATAGAGCCGATGAAAATGAGAAAAAGCCGTATGAGAATACAGGAATGAAGTAATATTGTGGTGAGCTAGTTTTTCCCTACCATTAGAGAAGGTATAAGAACAGTGACCTGCCACAAAAAAACCATCTTGGGAAATCAGTGCTAGAATTTATGGGGAAGAATCAGATCATTTCATTTCGTAACCCAATTAAATTTTCCTTCAGTCGTGAGTACCTCTCAGGCAAACCACTTCACCTTATTTAGTATGATATAGAAAAAGCCTTTGGTATTGAGGGTATAAAGGTAAAGCAAAGCAACAAAACCAAAATAGTTCTGGACTTCAAGAAGCTTATGTTCTACTAATCTAGAGACAAAGGTAGAATTTTAGATATTTTGATTTAACTCAGTAGATAAACAGGCCCAGCTAGCTGATGTCATGAGTATAGTGCCAAGCCTGGAGTCAGGAAGGAGTTCAAACCCAAGAATCTTCCTGAGTTCAAACGTAGCCTCCAACACTGACTAGCTGTGTGACCTTGGTCAAGTCATTTAACCTTGTTTGCCTCAGTTTTCTTATCTGTAAAATAAACTGGAAAAGGAAATGGCATTCCACTCCAAGATCTTTACCAAGAAAACCCAAAAAATGAGGTCACAAAGAGTCAGACACAACTAAGAACAATGGCAAAATGGGATACATGAACAGGTAGATGGATAGAATAAGGAATCCATTAACGTTTGCAATATACCAGACACTATACTAAGCAAAGAATATGGTTTTTGCCCTCGAAGGTCTCATAGGTAAAAGGAAAATCAGAAAAGAATAGTGTCATGAAAACTTGAGGAGAGATAGTACCCAGAATTAGAAGTTGATTAATAATGCCAAAAGCTGCAGAGAGATCAAGGAGGATCAGAATTTAAAAAAAAAAAACTGTTAGATTAAGAAATTAAGAGATCATTGGTAACTTTAAAGAAGTCATTTTCTGGTGAAAGATGAGGTCACAAGTCAGACTGCAGAGGGTTTAACAGCAAATCAGAGGAGAGGAGGTAGAAACATTGATTATATTTGACTCTCTCAAAGAATTTAGGCTTAAATAGGAGGAGAGATGTAAGACTATAACCTGAAGGATCAGAAAGCTCAGATGAGAGGGTTTTTTTCTGTTTGTTTTGTTCTTTGTGTTGTTCTTTGGTTTCTTTTTCCTTGAAAGATAGGAGGGACATAGGCATGGTTGTAGGCAGCAGGGAAGAAATCAATATATGCTGAAAGACTGAAGATAAGAAATAGTGATGATAAGGGGGTGAATTTGCTGGAAAAGTCAAGAGAAAACAGGATCAAAAAATGGCTATAGAGAAGTTTGTCTTGACAAGGAACAGGGCATCCTATTTATCTGCTATCAGAGTGAAAGATAGTAAATGGTGGGAGTCAAGTGAAACAAAGAGAACAGAAGAAGAGGGATCTGTCTTCAAATAGTCTCAATTTTGCCAGTGAAATGTAAGGAGAATTATATTTCTGCCAGTTTGTATCAGCTCCTAAAAGCTGGTTGTTAAATTTTGAGGGTGAATATATATCTTAGAAATTAGCAAATATTATAAATCAGTTTAATGCATTGTTTTGTTAATTTCTAGATTTAAGAAAGAGAAAATGTTAATGATGTAGATTAAACATAGCTATCATATGTGCATTTTTTCTTGGAAAGCTGATTGTTAAACATTTGCCAGTACACCCCTGAATACGAGGCAGGCTCTGCAGTTGAAAAGGTGGAGGGAAGGAATGCAATGGGAGGACTAAATATCAATGGAAAGGATGGAAACAGTCATTAGAGAGAGTAGGAGAACATTATAGCTTGTCACAAGACACATATCACAAAGTCTATGAAAGGTCATGCACTTTATGCAAAGAAGAAATCTACTGAAGATCATCACAAACCACTTTTATTTGATTCACAATTTGGATCTTAGGAGTGCATAGAATTTGGGCCAAGTATACCAAAGTGAGCTGGCATATGGCTGGCTCACTATTCACAATTATGATTCTGAAAATTTGGCTATCTATTTTCCAAGCTGAAAACAAATTTGAAGAAAGGAAAGGGGACTATTAGAGGAAGGTATAGTAACAGCACTGAGAGGTGAAAGGGAGGTGATAGTAAAAAACATCAGAATTTAAAAGCATGGCTAGCTGGCAATATAGGACCAAACTATCCTATCCTCAGTAGTCTTTGTTGATATTGTATAACAACATGATTGCCCTTCATAGTTATACCTCTGAATTATCCCAAAAGGTCAAATAATATTTAGTATGATCCCTTTAAGAGAGCAAGGAAATATACAATACATTTTCAGGGAATTTACACAAAAGAATACTATGCCTATCCATCCACAAGTGAAAGGCCAAATTGATGAAACATGTCTATTATCCACATTTCAGCACACAAATGAATGAGTACTCTATAGAGCTTGTCAAATAGTATATCTATTTTTTGCAGGCTTTATGAATAAGCAATGAATTAAAAATTAATGATGGTAGGCTATATTGTTTTAGGAAATTTGCAAGGCACCTTTACTGACCTTGTGTTTTTTTGACAGTAAAAACCAATCCTTTTTCAATACAAATATTTTAGTGATGTTATATGGCAGTGAAACCTGGACCACTGCCTCTGAAGAACTAAGGATTATTATTGAACAGAGGGCAATTGGAAAGCACATGGTAGGTGTGAACAGGTGGCAACAAACAGTGAGGAATTTTAGAGAAGAACAAAAGTAAAAGATGTTATCTAAGATGTCTGTGACAGAAAGAGAAGATGAACTGACAATATGGTGAAAGGAAGGAAAGGTGGAAAAAGTATTCCACAGGTGCACTCACAATGTTGGGAGAAATAGAGAGAGATTTCCATTATATTGGATAGAGCAATCTCTGAGTTAAACTTTTAGGACGACATTGTGAAGGAGCCTCCTGAATTTGTTTTCTTGAATTGCCCTATTTTCTAAGATGAAACCTCGCTGAGCTAACATAATTCATTACCCTAACTGACCTCTCAGTGTGCCCTTAAGATTCAAACTAGTTACAAGACAGGCACCAGTCAGCCTGCACCAAACCAATAAACTGTCTCTACAGCTGGGACCCTTGTAGATAAGTAGACCATCCTTTCTTCAAGCTCCCACAGTTACCAATCCTTTCTGCTCCCTTTCTGTCCCCCTCCCCTATTTCTCTCTTCCTTCTCTCATACCACTCCCATCTGGGAGGGGATTTCCTTTCTCTCCTCCCATGAGACCTCCTTTTTCTGCTGTAACCCTTAAATAGCTAAGGTCTTGCCAGCATCACTGGCCTTCTTTGTACTCTCATGCTCCTGATTTATCTTGTAATAAATTTAGTTACTACTCAAGTCGTTTGGAGTTATGAAAATTGGTTAAGTCAGAAGTGAGATAAGATGAGAAAAAGTAACTCAGACTGGCTAGAGGCCCTGGACCCAAACTAGGTACCAACGTAAGTGGGTACCTTTGTGCCCATTTGTCTCTGATCTCTGGTTTGATGTGTATCACCTCCCCACTCTTATTTTGAAGTTCTCTGTTTCTCTTTTGAGTTCGTTATTACAATAGAAAGTCATCTACAGCTAAGGGGAGGAAGGATCCCTGTTGGACAGAGCTCTTAGGTGAAGTAACCTAGCCAAGGTAGGCTCAGATTTGAGCCTTTCAGGGACTTGCCAGATTCTAATGTGGTTGGTAACCAAGACCAGGCTAAGGGCATGAAGTCCCAGTCTAAGGGCAAGTTGAAACTGGCAGAAAGTACTGGTCTAAGGGCAAGTGTTTTCTCTTCCAACTTAGGTTCAGCAACCTAGCCCAGACAAACTCATTTTGGGCTGCCACCCTGTTTTGGTCTGTTACTTTTTTTTCTTCTTTCACTTTAGTCAGATGAGTGTTTTAAACTAATTTTGTAAATCTAAAGCTTAGGCTAGTAAAAGATCTTCAGCACTGTTGAGAGGACTTTCAAACAACTAATGCCCTTCATTATTTTAAGAAAAGGACCTGAGTACCCTCAAGTGTGAATAACAAAACAAAGCAGGAGTAAAATTTGGGAAGCCTGAAGTAGAACTTGTAGTGCTTCTAAGAGAGACCTTGAAATGGTAATTGCCTTCTGTATCATAGGATAAAGAACAGAGCTTCTCTCTCTCTCCCTCTCTCTCTCTCTCTCTCTCTCTCTCTCTCTCTCTCTCTCTCTGTCTCTCTCTCTCTCCCCCTTTCTTTTTTTCTCCATTCTTCTTTCCTTTCATTTCTGACTATGCACATCAGAGGAACAGGAAAGAGAGGCAAAGGAAGAAAAGCTCAGTGAAGATTATCTGGGATATGATTAATATAGGAAATATCAAATCAGAATATGTAAGAAATAAAACAGGTGCAATAATAGAAGGGAAATAATTTCTCAGGTTGTGTCTATTAGTGTTTCTGGGTATGTGATAGACAGCATGGCCTCTTTGACTATATCTAGTAAGACAGGCAAGAAGCAGCTTTTAGTACTGCGGTCACCGACTCACACTTGTTTGTGTTTCTTGTGCTTATGTTTATGTGTCTCTCATAGTCTGTAATTGTTGTTACAGAGCTTAATAAAAAAATTTTGCCAATAAAGCTATTTATCTGTGCTTTGTTAAGTAAAATGTTTGCTCTACCTTCACATTTCTGTACTATGGCCAGGTTCTGGAGTGTAGAAGGACAGAAAAGAGAAAGGGGGAAAAAAAGAAAAGAAAGAGGAATCTTTTTTGTTTTTCCCAAAGACCCATACTGTAGTAATTGAATGTGAATGGAACATCCAGTTAGATATATTGGGAATCATACAAGCTATGAATAATAGGAAGGGTAGCCATGAATAAGTTGCAATCTGTATCATTGAAGATAATTCCCAAATTTCCAAGGCTTAGCTGAGTATATTTTTATTTACAAGAAAAATATTTCAAATTAAAACAAAAAAGTCCATTACAAAAAGAGGTAAACTTTTATGTGCCTTTACTCATCTTCTTTTAGTTCTTAGAGTAACATGGTTTTCCTCTCCGCAATATCTCTCCATTTGATCAACGTTAAGGAGTTTGCTAACTGAGGGAGTTTTTATAGTTGCTTAGCTTTCTCATAATAATGATCTATGTATTAATTGATACACATATTTAAATTTTTGTACAAAATAATTACAATTTCTGTCAGATATCATCTCCTTCCTATATGTTCCACATGTTACATCAAAGATTTGTCTAAGTAGGTCAGGTTTAAATTGTCATAATTAAACATCATTATAATTATTCAAGTTTAGCAATAATCTTTTCTCTAACAAATCAGTTTTCTAGCAAGACATAATAATAACTGATTTAGGATTAACTCCTATTTTCTTAATGAATCACTTCCTGTCTATTAAAACATGATAAATTCAATTTTTATAATGTGTCAGTACTCATGATATTCAATACCTTTTTTAATCTTTTTTTGAAATAAATTATTCATAAGATGTGGGCATAAGACTCCTAAGTAACCTACAAGCTTTAGACTCTATCATTCCTTATTCCCAATCTATCTTTTGCATCATAATTTTCAATCATTCTCAATATATCCCCTTTCACTTTGAATTTGCTATCAAAATGATTTTATTTGGAGAGTCTAAACAGAGTATTTCATAGTCTTTCTTAATCTCTTCACTTTCTGCAAAAATGCTGGTACATAAAATGAAATTATTTTTGTGGTGGTCTTTTTGTGAATGCTTATAATGAATATTAAAATAGGAGATGACCAAATGACCATAAAGTGACATTTCTTCTTGTCTTTGAACATATGATTCCAAATTCTTCAACTCTTTATTTGGCTCTCCAAGGAGGACCATCCTTTTATTAAACTTTGATTTTCTTCTATCCTCTGGTTATCATCATAGTGGTGATGCCAAAATTATTACAAATTAATTCTGAAATAATTTGTCCTAGGTTATTGCAACAGCCCTCTGCTGGGTTTGCCTGTCTCAGGTCTCTTCCCACACTAATCCATCCACTGATTTACCCACCAAAGTGATTTTCCTAAAGCATAGGACTGTTCATTTTGCTAAGATCAAATACAAAATCATGGCATTCAGAGTCCTTCATAACCTAGGCTCCTCCTACCTTTCCAGTCTTCTCATAACTTCCTCTCTATCTTATACTCTTTCAACTAGTGCAGACTTACACACCTCAGCAGTAGGTAGGGACTAAAATTACAATAGGCTAAATTTATTCAGGACACAAATAGGTTTTTAGTGTTTTGCATTCCAAATAAAAGTATATTAAACTATTTTGCAAAGAAACTATACTAAAAAGAGAAATTTCAATTAATATCAATTACTCTTATTATGTAAGATTTTTATTTCTCATGAAGTCACAGTAATGTTAAAAAATTTCTTTGCTAAGTGGTACCAGTTTTAATATATTTTTCAGGTTTTATTACTGTTTACATTTAATTAATGGGATGTACTATACTTCTTGTCAGCAATCAATATATCGTACTCCAAAATCATGGTTCAAATCAATTTCTTTAGAACTTTGAAAACTAACCTTAGTCGCTATCTTATTTTCTGAGTTTCCTTTCTTGAAAAGTCATGGTTCCTCACTGAGATTTTTCAACAATCTGGACACTTCAATTTGTTTTTTTTGTTTGTCTGTTTAATTTGTTTTTCGTTATCCAATTTGCTTAAGTCAGGATGTTTTGATTTGAAATGGTGACAAAGATTGTATTTCTTCATAATAGTTACTACTTCTTGGCAAACAAGGCATAACATTTTGTCTCCTATGTAAGTAAACAAGTATCTATTTGTCCACTCTGGATTAAACAGTCTATGTTCTGATTTTATCTTCTGTTTCTTTTTATCACTCATTTTACAAAGTCACCCAAAACACTTTTACGTTAGAACCAAAAAATTTCCACAGCAACTGCTCACATACAGAGAAATACTGAATTGTGTGTCTGGCCTTGGAGAGAATGACAGACACCCATGTAACTTGGAGGGCAGCCATGCAGCAAGGGAGGGGAAGACATGATGAGAATCAGCTATGATGGAGCTTGTCTATACTCACTTTGTCCCTCTTCAATGCCAGGAATGACTGAGCCCACAGTGAAATGATGACTCTCACTTGTCTCAGACTAGAAACAGACTGACAATGGTTGGTTGCCGTGGTTCACATGATAACAGGAGAAAGTATGCAGTGGCAACTCACCTGACAAGTTACATGACAGGCACAACATTGACCAGTAGAAGGCAGGCTAAGTGGGGCACAAAGTGCTTCTTACATCTTTACTTTCTTTTACATCCTCTACATTTTTGCAGCCCCCCAAAACCCTTTGGCAGGCCACATGTTGCACAGGACTGATCCAGTGAAACTGGCCTCATGGCTGGTTCATGAAAAAGACACCCATCTCTCAGCTCCAGGAGTTTTCTCTAGCTTCCCCCTTACCTGGAATACTCTCTCTTCTCAACTTCACCTACTCACTTTCCTGACTTCGTTTACCTCTGAACTAAATTCCATGTTTCTCAGAAAAACTTTTCTAATTCACTTTTAAATCTAGTACCTTCCCTATTAATATTCCTTCTTAATTATAGTGCCCTCTCTGTTAATTACTTCCTATTTATCCTGTATATAGTGGGGTTTTATTCGTCCATCATATGAGGGCAGGGACTATCTTTTGATTTTCTTTATATCTCCAGTGTTTAGTCCATTATCTGGCACATGGTACTTAATAAATATTATTGATCTGTCCATTTTTTATTCATTTGACAAGGATCTTACCTTTGCAATACTAACATGTATAATCATAGTCAGTCAGTCCATCAGTTGGTCAAACAATATTTGTTGAGTATTTACTATTTGCCAAGTACTATACTGAGGTCAGGAAATCCAAATATAAGTAGAAAAAAATCCCTGCCTTAGAGGAGATTACATTCTAATGGAAGAAGACTATACAAAAAAAGGAAGCTGAAAACCACTGAGGTGCGGTGGGGTGGACTGAAGAGAAAGAGAAAGTCCAGTGTGCAGTCTGGAGATGAATGTGACATAAACCAAAGTGTTCTGGGAGAAATCATTCAAAAAATGAAAAAGGGCAGAGAACATAGAGGTAGAGGGAAATTCCATCATTTCAGGTCTGAAAAGAGGCTTCAGGTAATGGGGTCTCTCCATGTCTAGTTAACTAGTCCTCAGAAAGCAGGTATGGTCTGTTGTAACCTTTGCAGAAAATTAGAAATGCCAGAGCTTATGCTTCATTTAAATAGATTTCTAGAAACTGAAGTTATCCCCACAACATGATGAGTCATAAAAATAAGGTTTCGCAAAGATAGTAGGGTTTAAAAAAATGTTTGTTGAATTTAATTTAATTGGTTTTATCTAGAGAGGAAGGAAGAAAAGATGGAGGGAAGGAAGGAAAAGAGAAAGGGAGGGAAGGAAGAAAGGAGGGAGGAAAAGATGAAGGAAGAGAAAGGATTTTTTTCCTTTTTAAAATTTTAATATTTTTTTCCAATTACATATAAAAACAATGTTAACTTTTGGGGTTCTTTTTACAATTTTGAATTTCAAATTATCTCCCATCCTCTCACTCCTCCCCATCATTAAGAAGGCAAGCAATTTATATGTTATACATGTGCAGTCATGCAAAACATATTTCCATCTTAATCATGATGTAAAAGAAAACAAACCAAAAGAAAAAAGAAAGTTAAAAAAAAAAACCAGTATGCTTTCATCAGCATTTCAGATTCCATCAGTTCTTTCCTGGGAGGTGGATAGTATTTTTCATCAGAGGTCCTTCAGAATAGTCTTGAATCTGTATTAATGAGTATAACTAAGTCTTTCACAGCTGATCATCTTTATAATACTGCTGTTACTATATACAATGTTCTGCTTCTGCTCACTTCACTTTGCATCATTTCATGTAAGTCTTAAAGGAAGGATTCACTAAACATTTTCTATATGCCAGGTGCTATGCTTAGCACTGGGGACACAAAATATACAAAAATAGTATTAGTCCTTTACTTCACTTTGTAATGGGAGAAGATGAGATACAAAAAGGAACTGAAAAAATTGTGGAGTGTAGGGGGACAAAATGGTACTTGGAGCAATAGTTAATAAGTTGAGAACTCCAGGACAGGGCAAGGAACAGATTAAAATCAGTCTGAGCTGTTCCATAAAATGGAGGTTCCAAGGGAAATTCAGCAATGGAAGAAGGCAATGAATCATACAGAGGGATGTTCTATATTGAGGTCATAAGGATGATTGGGTTTCCAGGATAAGGAGGACCCAAGCAGAAAAGTTCCAGGATAAGACAGCATGACTTAGAAGTCCAAAAACCAGGAATCAGGTCAAGGGATTTTTTTAAAGAAATCTACTCCTAGGATTTCTATTTCTATCTCTCTCTGTATGGCTTTCAAATCTTTACATACAGCCCCACTCTCTATAGTCCCATATGTTTAACAGCTTGTTAAATAACTTTACCTCCTTGCCCTACTGGCACCTCAAAATCATTATGCACAAAACTGAGGTCAAAAGCATATCCTCAGGGGTGGAACCAAGATTGCTTAGAGAAGGCAGGGACCCTCCTGACCTCTGCCCAAAACTCCAAAGACCTTTAAATACTGCCCTAAAATAAATTCTGGCATGGCAGAACCCATAAAAGAACAAGGTGAAATAATTTTCCAGCTCAGGATAACATATCAGGTTGGCAGAAATGGCCTATAACATCAGGGTACGCATGAAGTACAGTCCAGCACAGGTACAGACCAGGACCTAGCAAACTAGGAAAGGACTTTGGGAGCAACTAACTCAGAAGGGGCAAGAGCTCCTTCTGGAACTCTCAGCCCACAGACCTTAAGGGGGTTGAACAACTGGTCAGAAGATTACAGGGGTCTTTATACTGACACTTGGGGTAGGACTCTGTTCCTTTACCCATACTCATATCCAAGTCACAGTCCTGGCTGGTAATCCCAGGGAGAAGAGGAGAATTAACACATCAGAGGTTGTGGCTACAATGGAGTAGGGACTCTCTTCACAGTTTCAGGGCAGAAAAGAGTGTTTGTGGTCACTCACAGACCACAGCACAAACCAAGAGAATAGGGAAGACACCTTTCCTTAGATCACTTTGGAAGAATTAAAAACTCATAGGTTCCCTAGAAGTATCTCTGAAAACAGTTGAACAAAACTGTTGAAGGTTGGGACAGTGTGCCCTCCACCCTGGAAGCAGAGCTCCACTTTAGCAATGAGTTAAAAGTCAATAAGTAGACTGAAAAAATGAGCAAACAGAAAAAAACTGACTATAGAATGTGACTATAGTAACAAGGAAGACCAAAACACATACACTAAAAAGAAGAAAACAAAGTCAAAGCTTCAAAGAAAATTAAATTGTTTTCAGGTCATGGAAGAGCATAAAAGGATTTTAAAAATCAAGTAAGAGAGGTAGAGAAAATTTGGAAAGAAAAATGAGACCAATTCAAGAAGATCATGAAAAAAAAGGAACCAACAGTTTGATAAGAGGTACAAAAATGCAATGAGGAGAAGAATGCCTTGAAAAGCAGAACTGGCCAAATGGAAGAAGATATATAAAAATTCATTGAAGAGAAGACCTCCCTCAAAATAAGAATTGGCCAAATGGAAAAAGAGGCACAAAAATTCACCAAAGCAAAGAACTCCTTAAAAATAGAATTGGTCAAATGGAAACAGAAGTATAAATATTTCAAAAAGATAAATAATTTTTTGAAAATTAGAATTGAGCAGGTGAAAGCTAATAACTCTATGAGGCATAAAGAAACAATCAAACAAAACCAAAAGAATGAAAAAAATAGGAGACTGCAAAATATCTCATTAGAAAAACAACTCTCCTGTAAAAGAGATCTAGGAGAGATAATTTAAAAATTATTAGACTTCCTAAAAGTCATGATCAAAAAAGATCCTAGACATCTTTCAAGAAACTATCAAGGAAAACTGCCTTGATATTATAGAGTCAGAGGGTAAAATAGAAATTGAAAGAGTACACCAATCACTTCCTGAAAGAGATTCCAAAATAAAAATTGCTAGGAATATTGTAGCCAAAGAGCTCCCCAATCAAGGAGAAAATATTGTGAGCAACCAGAAAGGAACAATTAAAGTATCATAGAGCCACAGGAAGGAAAACACAAAATTTAGCAGCTTCTACATTAAAAGCTCAAGGGTCATGGAACATGATATTCCAGACAGCAAAGGAGCTTGGATTACAACTAAGAATCTCCTTTCTAGAAAAACTGAATAGTATTCTTCAGCGCAAAAATGAACATTCAATGAAATAGAGGGTTTTCAAGCATTCTGGATGAAAAGACCAGAGCTGAATAGAAAATTTGACTTCAAATATAAGACTCAAGAGAAGCATAAAAAGGCAAATAGGAAAGGGAAATCATAAAGGACTTAATAAGGTTAAACTGTTTATTTCCTACATGGGAATATGGTACTTGTAACTCATAAGAACTTTCTCATTACTAGGGACATTAGAAGTATATAAAGACAAAAGTTCAGGTGTGAGATGAATATGAAGAGACATTGTAAAAAAACCTATAATTAAGGGATGAGAAAGAGGAATTCACTGGGAGAAAGGGAAAAGGAGAGGTACAAAAGACATATGAAAGAGCTTTTCCAGTTGAAAATGGGGGAAGTAGTAAATGGACCTTATTCTTGTCAGAACTGGCTCGAAGAGAGAGAAACTTACACACTCAATTAGGCATAGAAATGTATCCTACCCTACAGGAAAGTAGGAGAAGGAAAAGATAAGAGAAGGAAGGGTGTTCATAGAAGGTAAAGAGGATTGGGGGAGCCAATAGTCAGAAGTAAAACACTTGAGGAAAAATGGGGTGAAAAGAGAGAGAGAATAGAATAAACGGCATGATAGGAAGGAGGGAAATAGAATTAGCAATTATAGATATGAAAAAAGTTTTTGAAGAAAGTTTTTTCTGATAAAGTTCTCATCTCTGAAATGCATATGATGTAAATTAAAAAAAATAAGAGCCATTCCCCAACTGATAAATGATCAAAAGATATGAAGTTGGTTTTCAGATGAAATATTTAAAACTATGAATAGTCGTATGACAAAAAATACTCTAAATCACTATTGGTTGGAGAATTAAATTAAACAAATTAAAACAAATTTAATTAAAACAATCTGAGGTACTACCTCAGATCTATTAGATTGGCTAATAGGACAGAAAAGGAAAATGACAAATGTTGAAGGAGATGTAGGAAAATTGAGAAGCTAATGCAATGTTGCTGGAGTTGTGAACAGTTTCAACTATTATGGTGCACAATTTAGAATTATGTCTAAATACTAATCTCAACTCCTTCCTAGTGGCAAAGAATTGGAAAGTTAGGGAATGACCAACAACTGAATGAACAAGTTTTGGTATATGATTGTCATGGAATAATATTGTGCTAAAAGAAATGATGAACTAGATGCTTTCAGAAAAACCTAGACTTACTTGGATTGATGCACAGTGAAATGAGTAGACAGGAGAATATGATACACAGTAATAATAATATTGTAAGATGATTAACTATGAAAGACTCATTCTCAGTAATAAAATTATCCAAGACATCTCTAAAGGACTTATTATGAAAAATACTATCCATCCCCAGAGGAAAAAAATGATGGAGTCTAAATAAAGATCAAAGCATACTATTTTTCTTATTTTATTTTTCTGGGAGTTTTAGTTTGGTCTATGTTTGTAATGGCAATTTAAATGGGAAGATCTTTCTCATCCATTAATAGGCCCATGTGACCTGCCTGGGTTTCATGAAAGTTTGAGTCACCTGGAGCCTATGGTGGGAGGAGTTTACTGAACAGGTGGAGCAGGAAGTGAGCCAGAGTAATCAGAGTGGGAAGAGAGAGTAGGCAACAAGTAGTGTCAGTAGGAGAGCTTATCTGTGATTTCATTAAGAAAGTTGATTTCTGGGAATTCTAACAGAGGGAAGGCTTGGGGATGGTAGCACCCCTTACATTGTTATTGGGTTGCTATGAGGAATTTGGTTTTCTGGTATTGGGATTTGGCTTTCCAATGTCTGAATAAATGTTTTGGTTCCGTCTTCCTCTTGGACAATCTGTTATATTTTGTAATTCAGAACTATGCTGGCATTTTCATAGCCATGATAGGTGCTGTGAATATTGCATTGGTGCTACAATGTTTTATTTTGCAACATCACTAATATGAAAATATGTTTTGCATGATTTCACATGTATAACCTATATAAAATTGCTTCATTTTTCAATGATGGGGATGAGGAGGGAGGGAGAGAATTTGGAACTCAATTTTTAAAACAGTTGTTGAAGGGGCACAGCCAAGATAGTGAGGTAGAAGGACAGACCTGTAGAAGCTCCCTCACATTGCCCATAAAATGCCTGTGAAAACAATGTCTAAAAAATCCTAGAGCAGCAGAAGAAACAAAACAACAGAGTGAAAGAGATTTCCAGCCCAAGACAGCCTGGGAGGCTGAATGTAAAGGTTTATCACACCAGGCTCAGAGTAGAGTGCAACCCAGCCTTGGCTGTACATCAGGGAAAGGACAAGAGCAGGCCTCAGGGAATGGGGAATCCCCAGCAGCAGCTACAGTTCCCAGATCCCTAAACCCAAAAACATCAAAGGCAGCATCAAAGGTCAGTGAGAAAGTTCTTTCACCTGTGTGAGAAAGGAACGTGGTCTGGTCCCAGCAGCCCCAGAGTGGTAGCAGTTGCTGTGGCACAGTGTCCATCATAGGAGCTCTCAGCCTGAACTCCTGGGGGAATTGCACAGCTGATCCGAATATCAGCCCTAAGTGATAGCCCTGGGATGAGGAGAAGTTCTGGCTGGCCTGGTGGAGCTGGTGGACATTTTAGAGAGGATCCTGGGCAGAAAAGAGTGCTTGTGGTTGCTCCCAGAGTGCAGGCCAGGGTTCTACCTTGGAGAAACTGAGAATTTACAGGTCCCCAGAGTATACCCTCCTCTCAATAAAGGACTCAAAAGTCAAGTAATTGGCTGGGAAAAATGCTACAAAAAAAGAGGAAAAAAATAAGATTAGAGAAGGCTACTTTCTTGGTGAACAGGTATTTTCTTCCATCCTTTCAGATGAGGAAGAACAATGCATACCATCAGAGGAAGACATCCAAAACCTTCAAAATAAATATGCAATGGTCTCAGGCCATAGAAGAGCTCAAAAATGATTTTGAAAATGAAGTAAGAGAGGTGGAGGAAAAATTTGAAAGAGAAATGAGAGCAATGTAAGAAAATCACAAAAAGCAAGTCAACAGTTTGCTAAAGGAGACCCCAAAAAATGCTGAAAAAAATAGCACTGTTAAAAATAGGGTAACTCAATTGGCAAAAGAAGTCCAAATTAGCCAAATGGAAAAGGAGGTCCAAAAGCTCATGGAAGAAAATAGTTCTTTTAAAATTACAATGGATCAGATGGAAGCTAATGACTTTATGAGAAACCAAGAAATTACAAAACAAAACAAAAAGAATAGAAAAATTGAAGACTCTGAAATATCTCATTGGATAAAACAACTGACCTGTAAAATAGATACAGGAGACACAATTTTAAAATTAGGGGATTACATGAAAGCCATGATCAACAAAAGAGCCTAGATATCATCTTTCATGAAATTATGAAGGAAAACTGTCCTGATATTCTAGAACCAGAGAGTAAAATAAATATTGAAAAAATCCACCTATCACCTCCTGAAAGAGATCTGAAAAGAGAAGCTCCTAAGAATATTGTAGTCAAATCCAGAGTTTCCAGGTCAAGGAGAAAATATTTCAAGCAACTAGAAAGAAAAAATCAA